>CAEFZY010018313.1:0-36941 GCA_903066815.1 Brachyrhaphis roseni | reverse complement strand
GCAAAAAGATTCTTATAAACCGACATGCCACCATCGATTATGTTTGCAAACTTAAATTTGGCAAGCTGTTTTACGTACGTGTACAAATTAAACCGCAACGTTATTGACACACAGGTAGAGAAGAAGCGGAGAGACTGTTTAGCCAATCAGAATGCAGAACACAATGCACCATGCAAATCCGTGAAGCAGCGAGACGTGAAAGGTGAACCGCGATATAGCGAGGGTTCACTGTATTCCATTAAAAAATGCCTCCTTGTTTCAAGTTATAAAATTGTTTTTTGCACTTTTTAATGGTGAAAATATCACATTAAACATTATAGAACAAAGGAGCAAAGGGGATATTATAAGCCAGCTAACTTAATTTCACCCTAATATCAACAAATGTAGAACATTTTCCTAAGATTTTTGAAAGTTTTATTGCAGCATCTTTAAAATTTTTTTAAACATTTCTGTTATTTTGTTGTATTTCTGATTTTTGGTATTGTCAAAAAGTTATTTTATTTCTTTTGCATGAAAATCTATTTTGACGTACAACTGTAATGATTTGCTTACTTACCTTCCTATGCAGGTGATGATTTAAATAAATTACTAAAAAATATTTGAAAAACCTAAATAAGACAATTCGACTCAAATAATTGCAATTGTGTTACATTTTGCAAATGATGTATTGCAATTAATAACAATAACAGCAATTCCCTTATCTGTTACTTTAATATATCAAACAGAT
This sequence comes from Brachyrhaphis roseni, assembly GCA_903066815.1. NCBI lineage: Eukaryota > Metazoa > Chordata > Actinopteri > Cyprinodontiformes > Poeciliidae > Brachyrhaphis > Brachyrhaphis roseni. The sequence goes on along the minus strand of CAEFZY010018313.1, from coordinate 36,214 downwards.
GACAAATCCATATTATAAACCATAAAAGATAAGTAACGAAATACAATAATACTTAATTATAGTAGCTTATAATTATAGAAAATTATTTATTCTTATAGATGTATTAAGTAATTGAAATGATGAGTATGTTTATTTGTTTAATGTTTGAATTTACAGTTTTGTGTCAATTTAATATACAGTATATTAGGTATTTAACTTACTGATGTATTGAATTTGTAATCTAATATAAAGTCTAATATAAGCCTTTATGAATTTTAAATTTAGACAAAATTGAAGTTATAAGAAACACAAGTTAATTGAAATAATTGTCAAACTTTGTTTCAGTATGTATTTAGAATCCCTTATTTTACACTTTATGTGTAAAATAACATAAAATAAAGTGTAAAATAAATACACTTTATTTTACGTGTAAAATAAAGTGTGTATTTTACACACTTTATGTGTAAAATAAGAGATAACCATATTTAATAATGGTTCTGTCCATCATGAAATAATTTACGGTGTCAATACTGCTCATCTGACAGACCCCGATAGTTTCAGACAGTTTTTTTTTTTTATTGAGTTGCACTAATATTTTTAGTTGAATGTTTTTAATCAGCTAATGTAATTAAATCTTTATTTAAATTAAAATTATGATCCTTAATAGATATTAAGTAAACATTTATAAATCTGAAATTAAATTCTTATTGATGTCTTGAACTGTGGCACCTTAAACAGTTCATACCACAGAGCAACATGTTGCATCATAGAAACTTGGAGTTTTATTTTACTAGTGCTCTCCATAACAGATGGTCTGCACTACACCTATATATAGACCTAAAAACGTATCATTTTACTCTCCACAGATTTCCGACGCTGCCTGAATATGTTTAAAAGGCGCACAGAAACAAGCGCAGAGCTGCAGAGTGACTGCTGAAATCAGAGCAGACGAAGGATTGGGGACATGATACTTGCAGTGCTCCTCTCCGAAAGAGGAAGCAGCGGCTCAGTTGGAAAATGAAGGGAGGACGTGAGGTACGTGTGCACCCAGCAGACGACGAGATCAAATGGAGAGTTTGGGGCTGAAGGAGCTCTTGAAGACAAACTCTCGCCTTGGACCAACAGTCTTTTCAGAGTCGCAGGAGAGAAGAAGCCAGCAGACAGAGATCTACAGCTCATACCAGGCAGACATGGGTCTGAACGGTTTCTGCGCAGGGCCCACTGGGACTCAGACGGCTGCTGAGCTGCTCGCCGACATGGCCTCGCAGACAAACTCCCCGGGCATCACCAGCCCAACAAAGCAGTCCAAAAGCGGCGTTCCACTTTACAACGGTGGGGTGGTGTCTCCGTCAGCCACCGTGGAGGCCAGCCAGGCTGAGGCTTTGGCCCACACGCCCCATAGTTACCCAGCTCAAGTGAACGGGATGGGCGCAAAGACGGGTGGCTCCGTCTGCACTTTTAACAGTAGAGGCCTCACGATGGAGGATGGGGACAGAACGGCTCATGAGATATGCTCTTTAGGAATGAGGAGAATCAACGAGGACCTGAAAGTCAGGCAGGCACAGCAGCAGCAGAAGAGGAGGAATGGAGAGAACTGGGACGTTGGATCAGAAATCCTCAATGGCCATGTCAAGGGGTCGCCAGGGTTAGGATCCTCAGCAGACCCGGATTGTGGAGCAGGGGAGTCAGACTTAAAGCGGCGGAAGTTGGCTGATGGAACTGTTGCTAACAAATCATCCGAACCGCGCAGAGTGGCCCGAGCAGTCGCCCCGCTTAGAGTCACCGTCAACAGCAGCAGCAGCTCTCACAACCGTCCAAACTGCTCTCCTGAAAATGGACGAAATAGACATTACACAGCATCCCCAGATCCTGTACCAGCTGTACCAAGCCTGCCCTCCATCCCTGGCCTGCTGCCTCCTGCAGGGACTGGCTGGTCAGCGGAGCGCATCGCCAAGCAGTACATCATCCCCTGCATGAAATACTACGGTATTTGTGTGAAGGATAACTTCCTCGGCGTGCAACTGGGAGACAGTGTCCTGAAGGAGGTGGAGGCTCTGAACCAGAGTGGGAAGTTCCGGGGCGGACAGCTGGTCAGCCAGGCGGACATTCCCTCCCGGAACATCCGAGGCGACCAGATCGCCTGGGTGAAGGGGCAAGAGCGAGAGTGCCAAAGCATCGGGACGCTTATGGCTCACATTGATGAGGCCATCTTGTACAGCGCTGCCAATGGACAGCTGGGGAACTGTGTCATCAATGGACGCACTAAGGTGAGAGACGGTTTTAGTAGGGTTTGGACTCTGGAGCAAGTTTAATAATCACAGGATTTCTAAAACAAATCTTGTAAGAAAACTGGGTGGGGGGAAGTTACCCAACACTGCTGATTACATACCATAATCATCAGGGAACCTTCAAAATGTATCTGAAACATTACGCATGAAAGCTAAACTATATTCATTAACAACATTACTGTCATTCAAATGCAGCATACAAACTAAAAATGCATTTAACTTAACCTTCTTTAGGTACCTTTCTTTTGCCTTTTCTCTCCCTCTACGTTGGACTGCCATCTCTAGTTTTCCTTCACTCCTGAAAGCAGAACTTCACAGCCAAACAGAAAGTATCAGGCGGTGTTGGTTTTTCAAAATAAAGTAAATTTGAACATTCATAAATTTGTTTAAATATATATGTACAGAACCCTCATTCTGAAAGTATGGAGGCTTTCATATTGTCTTGGCAGTGCGCTGCGATCAATTACATGTAGAGCAACTTCTGATTTCTCTTCTTCCTGACGTTGGTCAGACTATGGTCTTTTCTTTAGTTTCCATAACATAACTGGCATGTTTTTCATGGCCAGAAATGTTTCAGTTTGCTGAGGTTGAGCAAACTCTCGAGTCTGGCCTGGACGAGAGCAGTTCCAGAGACATCCAGGGCGAATATTATTCCCCTGCATCTCAGGATAAATACTGGCAACAAAATAACCCCTAGCGTTTGCGTGACGTCTTTTGACGTTGTTGTTTATTGGTTGGTCGCCTTTTCTCCTCCACGTTATCTCTGCGTTTGTAACACCGACATGTGGGCATACGCACACAAACGAACACACTTACTCCACAGGTAGCGTGTCAGGGTGAGACATGTGATTTTCCAGCACATGGAGACGGATAAGTCACTGCCCATGTTTTTGTCTTCATTCTGCAGCTACCTAGAAGAAGAAAGTAAAAAAAAAAAAAGTCTATCTCCTCTGCCATCACTTTATCTCTGACAGCATTTTCTACCATCACTTTGACCACACAAATGTGATGCTTGCATGGTAGAAGGGAGACGTTCTTGTTTATTGTCCTTCCCCTTATCTGATCTCTTATTTCATGTGAGCTGCACGAAAAAGCTCGAGTGAAAACCTCCTCTAGAAATATCTCAGTCAGACTTTCTTGTCATGCATCAGCCTCTCTTGTAACTTTAGTTTTTAGTGCCGACTGTTTTCCAGGATCTGCTGTCGTGCTGTAAGTGAGAGACTTGCCTGCTCCCAGCTGCACGGCGCTCGCAGTCTCAGCAGGATTCACATTGTAACACCTCCACACAATGCGAATCAAAATTGTTTTCGTTAAAGCCTGGCAGAAAGATCAAAACCAGCTGATGTCAAGTCTTGGCCTTAGATTATTCTGCTCGCAGTGAACCATGTAAACTGTTATGTCCCATTAGGAAATGGATCCAGAAGACGCACTGGCACATGCGATCTGGCAAGTAGGCACATTACTGCTCCCCGGGGAGGAATTAGGAAAAGGTGACACCTGAATGCGTGCAGCCAAAGGCCCATTCCCACACTTTTGCCTAATCAACAGGGCTATAAATGAGATGTTTAAGATAATGAAGTGAAGTAGGTATGGAGCAAAGTAATTTCTTCACCTATCTACAGTGATGTGTGTGTTTTCTTTCTGGCCTTCCTATCCTATGCTTGTCTGTACTTCCAAAGTATTTGATCTATAACCTTGTTCATCCCATGTTTACCATCAGACTTTGCCCTCAGTACATGGACACTGCTATTTACATAAGCATGAGACAAGGGCAAGTTGGCGGCCTTTACTTCCTTGGACGTGCAATGACTTTGCTGTTTTCGGACCTGAGTCATAGCTATAGTTACTAAATGGCGGGTATGAGGTTCTCAGTGGATGAAGCCTTTTGAGGAAGATTACTCAAAAACTTTGTGCACAAAAAGCACAAGATCTTACAGCTTTTTCTTAAAATAGAAAAGTATAATTTATTCCTGCTTCTGCTACAATAATATATAATTCAGTAATATTTAGCAACATTTATTTTTTACTTTTGTTTTTTTTCTGGCAAAGGACAGATTTTACATCTGCTTAAGATGCTTCAATCAACCGGTTAGAATTAAAAGTAACGACTCCCTCGGTTTACAATATTTAAGTTTATCATCAAAACTTCTTTCTAAAAAATGTTTTGGTTTAATACAATCAAATAAATTGAAATAATCTTTACATTTTTCCTTTTGATTCAAAACTTTATCAAATAACTACAACACATTTTTTTATGCATTACATTCCTGTATGGTGGGGAAAAAATGGGGTTAGAATCGTTTCTGGTTTTGGTCTGTATAGGGAAACACTGAGGACGCAATGGGTTGAAATGAGGAGGTTGACTTGTTGAGACATTAACTTTGGTAGCCAGCATGCAGTTGGCAGCTATACAGACATATTTAATAGAGAAAAGCTGAATTTTGCTTTCTTGTTTTCACTAAATATGGCCGATTGAAGCGAAAGCTCGTCTTTCAGCGCCGTTTTATTTCTGTGCCCCATAAAGCTGAAAAAAGCTGATGGTCGCTCTGCCATTTTCTCTGGCGCCTGATTAGAAAGCCTTAAAACTGCAGCCACAGCATGACCTAAAATGTTTTTGTGACTTTGAAGCTGCAACTTTATAGATCTTTGGTATGGCTTAATATCAGTATCCTAATGTCTTGTTACGACTAAGGAGAAGAAAAATGTCTTAAATTTTCTTCACCGTTTGATAGTTTAGGCACTTAAATTCTTTCCTGACTGAAATGGACGTACTCGGTAAAACTGTTTACTATGCAGATGATGGAGATTCATACGGCTTCATCAGCCTTTGGCTTTGTTAATTTGGATTACAAATTTCTACTGTACGTTATGTTGTTTATGTACACATAGCTGCTTTCTATATAATGTATTCCTTCTGTTTTGTTTGGCAGAAATAACAAAGTATTCCCTTGATAAAAATGTTAGTCTGTTAATAAGGTTACGGGGTGTGTGTGGCGCTTGGTGCTTCAGACGAGTACACAACACAACGCAACACAGAAATAGGTGCAGCGGTGGCGTGTACACGGCAGGAAGTTGTTGGAAAGGAGAGGAGGATGATCTGGCTGGAGTGCAGCTAAGTAAAAGGTCACTGCAGCTTTTCCATCGAGCAAGCCGTCTTCTTCTTCTTCTTTTTTTTATTCGGGACCTCCCATTTCCTTCACTCTGCCATTTACTTCACTCTCTTCCTCCCCTGTCTTATCAACCCCTCTCGCTTCACGCACAAAATATTTGCCTGCCGTTGCCTTGGTAACAGGCCCATAAAGAGTAGAGTGGAGCGGTATGTTGTGTATGAAAAAGAGACGGAGGGAAAAATGGACTGGCCAGCAGTGGCCTGAATACGGCCTTGCCAGGGAGCGAGTTGCGTTTCTGATTCCTTTCATCTGTTAGTAGGCAGGACCATGGGATGTAAACATGTACGTGACTGTAAGGTCAACCTAAGGCAGTGACGCAACTCAAACTCTTGTGTTTGATGGCACATCGAGTCGCTTTCCAAGCAGTGGGTGGGGATGGACTGGAAGTGAGAGGCAAAGGGGGAATAGTGAGCTAAGAGTTTAGCAAGTAGAGCGGGGGGGCAGGGAGGCGATGCAGTGGAAGCTTCGGCATTATGTCAGCTACTGCAGTGCGCACATAGATGGCCCCTCTCTAACGCTTAACGAGTTCGCCATGTAGGCAGCAGCTAGAAGTCGTGCTGCACAGGGCAACCACACAGCTGCAAGCTAGCTGGAGCTTGGGTGGGTAGACCGATTATTTGTAGAGTAGAAGGACACAGCTTTAAGAAAATGCTATAATCATGGCTAGCTTTGTCAACCACAGTTTCTCTGGATGTGCGGATGGCGATAGGCTTTATATATTTAGAGTGCTTTCCTGGATTGGACAGATACATGTTGAACGCTGTAAAACACGGTTGTTCCAGAAGTGCTTGTAGAGTTCAATTCATATAATGAAATCTAGAATCAGATCAAACCAATTGTAAAGAAAAAAGTCTAATTTAATTTAACATTAAAATTTTATTTTAAATATGATGCAGGGCAGTCAAATTCAGTTTATAAAGCCAGTTGGTAAAAGGTTTTACATCAGTTGCTCGTCCTGAGCTACGATGTTGTAACAGTGGGAGGTTGATTGCATGATAACTTATATGTCATGCATATATTAGCTTTTTAAATATAGTTCTCTCTGCTGGGTTGAAGTCAGGCCTGTCACAATGACAAACTTTGCAATAAACTGTCCCAGTAATTATTGTGATAAACTATATGATGTTTTGAGGCCATTTTCAAGTAACATATTGATTATTGTAGAGTAATAATGCAATTTCGCCCTCTATAATACCAATAAAAAAATTTTTTTTGTAAAGTGCATTTAGCACTGAAACCGGAACGTATTTTAAATATCCAAAATAAAACAGGATATTGAACCACAACTAGTAAATAAAATAGGAGTAAAACCACACACAACCAAAAGCATAAATAATACGGATTATGATAAACAAAATTGCCCTTCAAATTAAAATGATCAGGTTCATTTAATTTATCATAGGATTAATATATTTATTCCTTATTGCATCAGGCTTAGTTGAAGTGTTAACTAAAAGAAAAAGCAATATAGTAGATATTTTTTCATAACCATCTATGATCCGACTACAGTGAACCCCCAGTTCTGCCCTCTTGAATACCACAGTGTATTCTTTCTTGCTCAGTGTGACTTTCCTGCTCCATCTTAATGTTCCGCTGTGACTCACACATAATGAGCGCCGCTGTGGACATAGTGACACTGACTCATGGGCAGAGTGCATTTTCTCACCTCTTTGTGCTAAGATAACCACATAGCGGCGTCAATGTTGATTGAAATCCGTTTCCTGTTTATCTCATAATAAATACGCAGACAAAAGTGCCAACGTGTGACTAGTGATGTGTTTGTGAGGCTTGATGCCCTTAGAGACGAAGCTGGCAGGTGTTAGCTCAGCTGATGTAAACCTGAGAATTGGAGGGGAGCGGATTTTGAACTGCTTAAACTTGAGTAATTTCAGAAGTTCTCCAGCAGTGACTCTAAGGCTTTAATTCTTTTGGAGCCGGTTATGACTCCAAATTTCACATTTTAGGGCATATGTTTTGTTTGTGTCACATCACAGCTATATTAGTTCACTACTTTTTAAAATTTCTCTTTGATTTGTGACAGTTGTGTTCAACGTTTTACCACCCGACTTTGTCAGACATCGTTTCTCAGTAGAGACCTCCCAACAATCGGAAAATGATTGGAATCAGATTTTTTTTCTTTTAATTGGCCCTGTTCAAAAGTCAAAAATCTGATTTTGTTTTTCTCATATTTATTGAATTCAACCAAACATCTTTAATCTTCTTTTGTGTCCAATCCCAGAGGAAAGAGAAAAAGAAAAGGTCAAGATCAGAAGTCAAACGGCGCGTTTTCACCAAAATAAGTCGTTCCTGAGCTGGGTCAGTTTGGCTGCCTTCAAACTTTGGTGTTTTGCTGACGACACCGACGGCAGTTTCCACCGGTTTGGGGAACCAAGCATTTGTTAACAACTGTGAGTGTAACACAGCGTGGCAAGGGAGAATATTACCAAGATGGCGGAGGTGGCTCAGATGTCCACGTTCTCTGCTTGCGTATCTTCCTCTAATTTACCAATCTTCAGACTTTTCAGCTGAGAATTTCTGAGAAAACCAGTATACTGTTCACTCTTACTGCACATAACAGAGAGACTAAAGTCAGGCACTGCACATTCTTCGCTGTCATGCTTGTTTATTGTCTCTTTGTTCAGTTGACTGGCCTTTTCACAACACATTTCACAGCAAATATCCTGTGACGTACCGTGATCACACTATAATATTTTCTGACTTTCCTAAATTAGCATAGCTCAACAATTATGAAACTCTGTGCGCAAAGACCATTGTTTTAGAGGAGTCACTGTCTTGTTGACAATTATAATTGTCCTATAATTGAAAGGACAATTTAAAACAGAATCTGAGCTTCATAGGCATGCTGTTTAATTCATACCTTACTTCCTTTTCATCTAAATTAAGTAATTAAGTACACATAAGGCAACATTTATGAGTTTTTCCTGAAGAAAGCCTTTGTCATGCTGAGATATGCAGAGTATTATAACCATCAATGTTTTGCAGCTCCAGACGAACTCAGTTTAGTTTGAACAAAAGAGGAAGGGCTCTTTATATTGTAAAAGATGTTTACCTTTGCTCCAGCTGGAGAAAAATCTGGTCACTCTGGCATTTCTCATAAATGGGCTTTGAAGTTTTGGAACAGTGTGCAAAAACATGTATTTTATATTTTAATAAGTCTCCTACTAAAACCTTGATATCCCATCATACTGCTGACTGACTCATGACCAATTCTGCTGATGAAAGACGTTACTTCTTCTAAGAGGTAGAACACACAGCTGTTATTCTGCCAGGATTTTGCTTTAGCTCAGCTGAAGTCTCCTTAGAAGCAATAATACATAGTGGCTAAGTTGCACTTATGACACCTTTTTTTTGCTTGCGCTGTGTGCGTAACGTACAGTAAATGGTAACGATGCACTTGAAAAGTCAGATAGAGGAGATTTAAAGCGACTCTGTGCTATACAGTACGGCAATAGAGGCGATTGTAAAGATAACGAGTCACCATGTGGTGCAACGCATTCAGCCCTAATGCATCGACGTGTCGCAACCTTTCCACAGTACCATTTGTGGAGCATCAGACGCAGCGTGATGCAGGTTAAAAATGCCAAACGGGCGGTTACCTGCAGTCACCCTGAAATGTTTTAAGCTTCCAGTTATCCCGATCGGTGCTCAGCCTCTCTCACGCAATCGTAGTTCAGGCCTGTATTTGTTCAGTCTCATCAAGCCCCTCACGGCTCTCTCCACCATCATTCCTCTTATCTGGATAAGCACTCAACACTGGCCACTCTCTTCCAGAACAGCAGGTTCTGCCTGCTTTGCCGTCACTACGTTTATTGTTGTTTTGTTTTGGGGTTTTTTTCCTTTTCCTGTCGTGCCAACGGACGGAGCTCTGGTGTTGGCGTTAAAAGGTCGTACCTGCCAGAGGTGGTAATATATGCTCAAACTTGACGTGGGCACAGTTCTCAGCAGACGTAAGTCAGAAAGGAAGCAGCAAAGGGCAGACAGGATGCACTATTTCAGGCTCCATGAATGGTTATTTGACAGAAAAGATAAAAAAAGAAATGCGTAAAGCTTCCTTTTTTTAGTGCTTACAGTGTTTTTTAGATTCAGCAAAGGGTTTGGTTGAGTTGTCTGTGGTATATTTATTGTTAAGCAGAACTGCAGCTGTTCCATTTGCAATTAAATACTCGTTGGCAGAAATAGACTGACTTAAATGTACATGTTCTCCAAAAATACACACTTTGTTTGTTGTTTGCTAAACAAAACATAGATTGTAGTCATTCTCTATATGTGTTTGGTTAAAAAAAAAAAGAAAGAAAGAAACTGAGAAAATCTCAATTGTGCCAACATATTTACCACAGAACCAAACACTCTGAGTATTTGTATTCTTTTTCATGTAGTTGGAATTAAATATAACTTTTTTTAAAAAATTCATCAGTCATTAGTTTTGGCAGATTTTAGAAATGCACCAATCAGAATTTTCTGGCTGATATTTGAGGCACATATTATCAGAAGATAAAGGAAGAAGTTCCAAATTCTTTTTTGCCTTCCTGTCGTAAGTCATTAATTATTTATATTAGGCGTGAAACCATTTACTATTTTAAAACAAAGACAACATGGCTGCAACCTTGACTCTGTTTTTAGCATCTTATAATCAGTGATTAGTGCAGCTAGCAGTACTAAAACACTGTTACTAAATGTAGCTCTGCACCTTAACACTGAGAATTTAGAAAAAGATCAAGCATTTCCAAATCTGTCATGTTTTATAACCGGTAGAGAGTTACAATGTACAATTATCAGAAAATTCATAACGATTACAACAGATGATTTATTCCTCCCTTAAACAGTAAGAGATTGAGAGCTGAAAGGATAAACCACAAGCTTCCTGGTATCTGATAAAAAGTCTTGCTCTCTCTCACTCTTTCACAGTCTGTATAAGAAAATAAGGTTTTCTTATTTGAAATAGCTTCTTACTTCTCTTTGCTTCTCCCAACTTAGTTTTTAAACACCCCACTGTCTCCTTCACTGAGTTACAACCTACAACATGTAGTTTGTTGTAACTGAGTAGTGATTGACTTACAGTAGTCACTACTCAGTTAAGTCTGTCAAGCTAAAAAAAAAAAGAAATCCTCCAATTCTGGACACCAACTGGTTTCTCAGCACATCTTAAGTAGATTTTGATTATCTCTGTGAAGCACACAAACTGAACGGGTTCATGTTTGCACAGAAGGGCATGTTTCCCTACTTGATAGCGGCTCCGTATCAGTTTTGTATGTTGATCGGAGGCAAAAAGTGATATCTGAACTTGAAAGTGGCAGCACTGTTTAAAGTCAAACCCCTTAATTTTCTTGCCACTACTTGTCTTTCTGTTGCAATGCCAGTATGAGGGTGTGCTGACAGATTTCGTCAGTATTTGCTGCAATAAATATTTTTTTAAAGACAACTTCTGCTAATGTTGTCTGCATTTTTAATCTATAAACACCAATGGTTTGCTTACAAGTGCTGCAATACACACAATCTGTAGAGAAAATGCATTTAAAAATATTTTCCAGTGACTGTTGTGTAAGCTGCCAGCAAAAACAGGAACAGCCATTTCTAAACATCTCTCCATAATGTCATTATCATTAGCCAAAAGTCCCAAAGGGTCACTCTAAGATGGCCATAATTGACATAATTTACAAAAGCAACATAAGTGCTGCCCTCCATCTTTGAATTCAAGGTTCTTGGGTTCCTCGCTGATGCAATGTAGGTCATTTTGATTATTTTTAAGTAAACTGCTTAAAAACAATAATGAACTGAAAGTTGACAAATGCAGCAACTAACTGACACTGTAAGTCCAAATAGGCGACAAAATCACATTAGTTACAGAGTTTCCTGAAGAGAGGAAGGAGGCTGAAAAAAGACAAAAACTTAGAATGATTTACATTTTAGTGAAATGTGACATACGCACAGGAACGATGTCAGGTTTCCTGTCGCAGAAAAATAGATTTAGACTAGAGCTGCACAATACATTGAATTGAAACAGTCATCGCAAAATAAGTGCAAAGTACTCTTTGAATGCAATATTTTGTATTATATAATTTTGGTATTATTATTTAATTTCCCTTTGGGATCAATGAAGTATTTTTTTAATTTTAATTGAATTGAATTTGGTTTGCTGATACAGGTTCATTTCTAATCTATTCAAAGTGAAGCATATTATGTATTCAAGCCTATATTGCTGTTAATTATGACAATTTTCTGCTTACAGCTAATTTCTTAACAAAGAAATGGGGGGGGTAAATTAGTCATATATTTAATATCTGCTTAAAGGTTATTTTCACAACCTCAGACGAAGACAAACGAGCCTCATCAGAACACATCTTCAATTTACTGAGATGTTCATGTGTATTTCAGGTGCCATGAATTCATACTCTGGATGGCGATAATCCCTTCAAAACTCTGATCCGTCCATCTCTTCTAATTATAAGTCGCTAAAAATGAGCAAATACAAATTATTGCCCATCAGAGAAAGCATGAAAATAAAAACAAGAAACACCTGTTCGCCACCGGTGCTCTCGTAAAAACTATCCTGAAGACGGTCTTCTGAGATACTTTATATATTTTTCCCAAATGGTATTTTGTAAGATGAGAAATGTGTCAGGGTTCATTCAGCCGTTTTCCCAGCTCAGGAACGATCTGCAGATACAGTGTGCATTCTCTCAAACAATGGCCTCACGCTGGTATTTCCCCCGCTTGACGGCTCAGCATTAGGAGGCCGTCGGGGGCCGGAGCGCACCGCTTTCTCTTGGGACCCGGAGGGAACCGAGACTTGCGTGAAAAGCTGTTTGGGGTCGATGCGAATTCCGGACAAGGGTCACCACGAGACTTGAGTCTGTAAATGTACTGGAAGTTAAGTGACGGCGGTGTGCGTGCCACGGCTGTGTGATCTAATGGAACATGGTCGTGTTTCAGGCCCTCAGTAAATACTTTGCAAGCTGTTTCCTCAGACTGAAACAAGCCTGTAGGTTCTTGGAACAACTAGAGTGAGACTGAAATATTATGTTCCCGAGAAAAGCGTGGAGTCAGTGCATCATCATCAGTCATGACTAGCCGGTTCTGCACAACTGAGGTATTGATTTAACCTTTAGGTAAGACAGTTGCACTTGTCCCCGTTGTTTTGCCACCGCTCAAATAAAGGTGATGGCTTCTGAGGCGTTTTAGTGAGCGTATATGTGTCACCTTTCTCTCATTCACAGCCAAGTTTGGGTTGTGCTCTACTTAGCCGCCCATTGTTGGCCCTCATTAGCAGCTCACACCCGCAGCCAGAGCTCATTAACCTCTGCGGGTTTTCACTGCTTCAGCCAGCAAGAGGAACGTCGGTGTTGGGCCGAAAATAACCGTCCAAACTTGAAACTGTTGCTTTTAAGAGCGATTACTCTGTGGGCGACGACCTTTCATTGTTGACTAATGTGTCATGTGTCGCCTTTATGTCAGAAGCTGCATCATTTAATTCAAGTGAAGTTAATTGGTGATGCCTGTTCGTCTACGCCGCCTGTCCTTCAGTATTTGACTCAGGCTTTAGGTCAAATATTCACCCAGGAAATTGAGCATTCCTTTAGGAATGAAAATCAAATGAAAACAGAGTTAATATTCATTGTGTGAGCGAGTTATTATTTTTTTTATACCTAAAAAAAAAAAATCAAATGACACAATTAATTCAACACACATAGAACAAGACCTTATGATGTGTTTTGAGTTTCTGTTCTTGTAGTGAAATGCATGGTGGTTTAAAATTTAAAATCTTTCTGACACTGACATTGAACAAAAACAATCAGATGTACAAAAAGGGAGATTATGATTGTTGTTGAGGTGGTCAGATATTCATAATTTAAGAATGTTTTTTTTTTTTTTTGTATAGTTCTTTTTTACTACAAGTAGATTATTATTATTTTTTATTTTATTTTGTAGCCAATACCTGTATTTTTGATGCTTGTCTTCCTGACACAGATTGCAGCACATTTTCACACATTAATCTTTTAATATTAGAACCTGAGATGTTGTCACGATATGCATTCTAAACTTGCATTCTTGTCTGGAAAATATGGTTTTAGTGTTTTCAATCCAAGGCCACATAAGTGCTGAGTTCTCATTTTCAATAGGCTTCAGCATCTACAGGTTATTAGCACAACTAGCCTTTCAAAAACATCATTTTAGGGAATGTAGATCTTTTATCTAATGCTGAAATTTTAACAAAAATAATCCAAACATTCCCAAATCCACCATCCATAGTGACAAAGGATGGAAGCTCAAGCACATAAAACACGTTCTCCCTTCCTGTTATCTGCTGAAAGTTTTACTCCCACTCGCTCTCTCGCAGCCTAAATGAACTGCAGAAATGGATTGGCATTTCAAAGAAAATTGTTTGAACGGCCACTCAGATCTCGTGTTTTCTCAGTCTCACAATCTTACTGACCCTGAAAATAGCTAACTACCAAATCCTTTTTCCTCAGTACCAACTCCCACACCGAAGAGTGATGTTGTCAGTTTAAACTTGTTGTACATGTGGGTTCAATGATCAGGAATATGAAGGATTTTTGATTTTGCTGCTCAACCCGTCATGTCCAGCTTTGATTAATAAGGGCTTTATCTTTTGCATATTTTGCTAAAACTCTTGGCATGTTTGTATGTGATGATAAAGCTGTTATTCTACTAAAATGCATAAGATTTAATTATTATTATTATTTTTTTGTCTTAGGCCATGGTTGCTTGTTATCCAGGGAATGGGGCTGGATACGTCCGCCATGTTGATAACCCGAACGGCGATGGACGCTGCCTCACATGCATCTACTATCTTAACAAGAACTGGGATGTTAAGGTGCTTTGATTATTATCTTTTTTAAATTGAAAAACTCTCAGTCACTAGCTGCTAATTCCCTCTCTGCTCGGGTTTCCTAGCTAAAATGTGATCAATTCTAACATATTTCTCACTTAACTGAAATCTTATATTCTTGACTTGCACATGTCCTCTGCAGACATGTGACTAATCTGTGCACATTTGTCTTTGTAGACACACGGAGGTTTGTTGCAGATCTACCCCGAGGGCAAAAACGTGGTGGCCAATATCGAGCCTTTGTTTGACCGGCTGCTCATCTTCTGGTCCGACCGCAGAAACCCACATGAAGTCAAGCCATCGTACGCCACTCGGTTAGTAACAGCCACTGGAATATGCGGTGCATCCTCACAAATAATTAAAAAAAGTTTTATATATATATATATATATTTTATATTGAGCCTGCTGTGTAAATACTAATTTCATTTAAAAAATGAATAAAAACAGAATTTTTAGCTCAGTTTTCTGTCGTTGACCCTCTGAGCTCCTCGGTTTTGCCAGTCACCCTTCAATTGTTGTAGTTTCAATCTGTCAAAATGTGACGGCTGTAAAATAAACCTCCTAATTGTGTTGTGAGATTAGGATTAGCAAGCGTTTACTTTGCGCTGATGCTGATATGCGATAGAACCGCTCTGCGCATAAACACGCCAGTGTCAACAGGGGCTTTATTTACATCGCTGCATAAATTAGTTTTGTCCTTGGAGATCACGTGAAACCTCCCCTTCCCCTTTTTCTGCCGGTTCGACTGCCGAGGGGGGGAGTGAGGTGGGGCCAGAGGCAGGAAGTATATGTTTCCTGAGGAGGTCGGTGGGAGGGAGAGGAGAGGAAGGTTCGATGGCAGGACTCGTGCTGAAGAGGCACACACCGGAGAGACAGGAATAAACAACAAAGCCCCACAGGAGAGATGAGAAACCGTAGAAATTAACCTTGCGCTGCCTGAGACATCCTTTTCCCAGGATGGTCGCTCCAAAGCGGTTTGAGTTTGTTGTCTTTGTGATAATTAGTTAACTTTTTAGCAATCTTCACAATGTTTTTTTTTTTTTCCTGTTTTATCATGTTTTTTGTTGTTTTAGTGGATTTTGCTTTGAGATAGAGTTCATGTAAAGGGAAATGGACATAAAAGTTTTCAATGTGCTGAACGTAAACTTTCTTCACATCATATTTGTGAGTTGGACCAGATTGTTTATCAAGCACATCGTATCTGGAGTTTTTTCAAAGCATAATTTCACTAATATTTGAAACGAAAAGAAAATGATTTGAGTGTTGGTATTTCAAACTGTTTGTTCCGTCTTTTGTTGGCAATTAGCATGAATAGCATGACAAAGACAGCAATCTCCCAATGTACTTATATTCTAGATAATGTAGATCTAGATTATCTACAGCTAACATTTTCATAATTGGCAGAGATTGACAGATGAAAAGGATAAAGCAGCCCTGATGATGTCTGCTGAAAATGTTGCTCTCTCTCTCATTGCTTGATTGAATCCTAATCATGTTGAAGAAAATAGTTCCTGGAAATACAATTTGCATGCAATTAAATAAAAAGAAATCTACAATACTAGACGTCATTTTGACTTTCTATGAAGTTATGTAGCACTTCACTGCCCAGTATTTCAGTAACTCCAATTCTAAATTTCAAATGAAAGGTCAAAGGGAAATTAAGTATTAATTAGGTCTTCATTTGGCTTACGTAAAGCTTTCTACCGGTAAAATTTTCAATGCTCTTAGATGGTAATAATTTGCTTTAAATGGGTCGTGCTCTGAGTTATGATAGTATTAGCTCTTTTATTAAAATTTTGGTTTGATTTTACACATAAATGATGCTGTGATTGCTGTCTATTATTGCAGGTTAGATACTAACTCCAGAACACTACTCCACACAACAAACTATGATTTTGATATAATTGTCTCAAAATATACAATAATGAATTAGGAAAAATAAACCAATATGACGTTTTAATGTGAACTCGATGTGTTTTAGCATTTACTTATACATACATTTATTTCATAACCAGGTATGCCATCACAGTCTGGTACTTTGATGCCAAAGAGAGGTCGGAGGCTAAAGAGAAGTACAAACTGGGTAAGCTTCCTCATATCAGTTTGGTGAGATATAATGTTGCTAGTTACTAATATTTCACTTTTTTATTACTTATTCACAGCAACAGGACAGAAGGGCATTCAAGTGCCTGTCACTCAAAACAGCAGGTCATAAAAACAAAAGAGAGCACTCTCAAAGTATTATGTGCCTTCCTCCACCGCTGACGGACACTACGGTCACAAAAGGAGGCGTAGTGAAACCTTCAGCAAGCGTCCAGCTGTTTGATTCACACGGCGAGGATTGAGGATCGGGATGCTGATCAAACACCTGGCAGAAATAGCAGGAACGCAGCGGACTGGCTCGGACGCCAATGGCGGGTTCAGAAGATATGAGACTGGATGGGACACAAAACAACAAAGGCTTTGACATCTCGAAGGCGCCCCCACTACAAAACAAAATGACTGAGTGTTGCTTTTTTGTTGCAGTTCTTCTTCTTTAGTTATCAGCGATGTTTTAACATATCAATGAAAGAGCATTGAAATCTAAGTCCTAAGTTCCTTTACCTCACTTGTATGCGACGTGTGTGTGTGTGTGTGTGCATGGGTGTGTGTGTGACAAGAAACAAGGGCCGAATATTGGCTTCAGACTCAACATTTCAGATGAGGACAGCAGTTTTATTCTCGACAAGTGCATCTCAATCAATTAAAATAATCTGATTCAGAACGTGAACCCCATATTGCAGATCCCTTAATGTTTTTATTTCTGTTAGTTTTTACGATTACGGTCATTAAATCATCCATTGTTACTTCTCTCGGTGTGGACACTCAGGTCCACAGTTCTTCCTGATGCTTGCGCAAAATTGCTTCCGCTCAACTTTATATGATTTGAAACAGCACAGTATGAACAGCCAGCTTCTTTAGCAGTGACTTTAAATAAAAGGTTACTGTTAAAGTGACTTTTTACTTAAAGTCACTTTAAATAAAATGTGACTTTACTGTTTTTGTAGTGAGTGTCAACAGCTGTTTGCTGAATAACTACTGTCAAGTCAGCAGTTTGTCTTTTGTGCACCTGATTCTACCAACGTTTTGCCTTCCACTCAACTTTCTGGAAATATGCTTTGAAAAGTGATGTTATATTTCAATTTTCTGAGAAGCTGAATTGCAAGTTTTCTTTCGCCACAATTATCTAAATGAACAGAAATACGATAAATATACTTAAAAACTTACCATCTTGTGCAAGGAATCTGTATAAAATGAATATCGCGTCTTGAATTGAATAACTGAAAAAAGAAAACGTTTCAGTGATTTTTCTAATTAATTGAGATGCACCTATAGAACACAAACTTTTCCAGGACGTTTTTCTTTTCGTAGCTTAGAATTAATTTTTCCATCATTCTCAAAAATGTAGCTCAACATAACTCCTAGGAATCCACAGTGAATATATATCTTGGGGATTTGTTCATTAGCGTGTTGATCTCTGCACACAGCTCACACCTGAGACAAGAGGCAGGCTGTTCTGCTAACGGCAAACGAGACGGCGGGGGGGATTTGAACAAGTCCGCTGTGTGTGTTTATGTTGCCTTTCTACATGTTCATACCAAGATGGACCAGAGTGGAACAAATCTGCCCGAGAAATTCCCCCACAGAAAAAGGACAACGTGACAGCAGCTTAATGCAACAAAGTTTTTTTTGTAGTCTTATGACTGAAAATCTGTTGGTCTCTAAACTTAAGACAATTGGAGTTTAAAGCACAGATTAGTATTATTATTATTTTTTACAACTAAACACCGTGGGTGAAATATTTGCCTGCTCACATGTGGGATTGAGTATTTCTGAGTGTGTGTGTGACGATTTCCACTGCCCCCAGAGAGTGGTCGCAGGAATTGTCTCAGTGTTATTTTTATTTTTTTGTTTGATTGGTTGAACAGAAGGTTATTTGAAAAAAAAATAATAATTACAAGCACTTTATTGTTTAAATAAATGCCATGTGTGAATGATAGAAATAGTGTAAATATTTAGGTTAATGCCTTTTAATGCTGTGGATGATATGGTATTCGAATGCAATACAAACTTAAACAGTGAGTTCAAATAAATGTTTTGCCTTGTTTTGAAGTATTTAATCGAAAGCGTGATTTTTGTTTTTCCTACCTAAACTGTTATTGATTTGCTAGAAGAGGGAAATTGGACACGTTTAAAAGTTTACTGTGCCTGTTTTATTAGACAATAAAATAAGCTAATTTATTTTAGATTAAATACTCAATCATCTAAAATTGTCATAGCTACCAATACAAAACTCATGTCAAAACATGAACAATTCCCATTTCCCTAAAATGAAGTCATTTTTCTTGAGAACTCTGTGTCTGGTAGCAGCACATCAATACGTGGAGGTTATATTTAGCAGCTGATAAAACATCTACCCTGATGACTCACAGGGTAAACGGTTACTAATAGCTTGCCAGATATGGATATGATATTTTCGAGGTGGATGCACCTGATGCAACATTGCCTATGACAGCTGACTATATGTGGTCAAAAGTTTGCTTTTCCATTAGATTTCATTGGAATATTTGATGGCACAATGTGAAAAAGTGTCCTGAACTAAAGAAACTCCCCGCTCTCCTTTTCTAATTTTTCCTTAACAAAGCAATTCGCTGAAGCATTTTACACATTTTCATATGTTTACAACCCAAAACCTTAAGCTATTTTATTGAAAGGATTGATGGTTTTTAACTTTGTTTTTTACAAATATAAATTGGAAATGGGGCATGCTTCTGTGTTTGGCCCCATGTGCTTTTGAAATTCAAAGCAAATGCTGTTTTTAAAAAAATAAAAACATCCCATTTACATTCATAGTCGGTTCAGTCCAATCAAATAAACAGATTCAAAGACAACCAATTCAAATTCTACATGTGAAAGACCATGCTTTGGTTAGATCCTTTTTTGCAAAAAGATGTTAAACCTTTGACTTTAAATTCTGCACTACTTTATGTTGCTTTAGGACATAAAACCCCAATAAAAGATTTAATGTCTGTGAGTTAAAGAGTGTCCAAATGTAGAAAGGTTAAATGATCTGAACACTCTTGCAATAGTCCAATGATTCTTGATAATTCTTGAAATAGATAATCTGAACATTGCCAATAAATTCCTTGCATAGCTTCGGATTCCAGTCCGTATGCTTCAGAAAATGACTGCAGAAGTCCAATATCCTGCTGGACAACTGTGACCATACATTTTGCTTCAGTGATGCTCCTATCAGAAAAATACATGTTTATTAACATTTCAAGAAAGCACATTTGACATAATGTGTAAAGTGTAATCATAGCTGACTAAACTGGAAAAGTTTAGTCCGATTGATGTCAGTCAGTGAAAAAGAAATAGTTGCTTCTTTTTTATGCAGTGTATGTAAATATATGGTGTCATCTGTGGATTCTAGTTAACAGGACGATCTTTTATGATCGTTACTTTGTGTTCAAAAAAACAACAATTAAGTTTTTCAGTGACTTTAATGCTGCCGACTGAATTATTTTTTTTTCTAATCATGACCTACAAGGAAATTGTAATGGCTGTTTTTCTTTTCATCTGCCTAAATTTATCATCTTTGCACTATGACCTGTCCCCCAGACACAACAAATCTACAATTTTACCATCTCAGTTTCTGACTGACTTTGGCCATTCAACTGTCTAGTGTTACTGTTTACTTCCCTTGATGATTCTTTAAATATTTAAAACGTTCTCCTTCCACATTCTACTTTCAGCTCGTTTATTTCTCTTCACGCAGACTGAGGTTAACAGAAAAAATTAAATAAATAAAAAAAATTGTGGAATTTAGGATCCCAAAATGCCCAGCTCACTTTGTTTGGTGCAGACACAAAACAAATGCAGGCCACACGTAATGGTTAGTTTTCACATGCATCACTCTGACCCTCTCTGTTATCACCGTCATATCATCGCAGCGGTATCTGCCAAGACATGACTCATCAAAACAAACAGAAAACAATGTTCATGAACACCCAGCAACAAACACGTCGTCTGGCCCTATGTTGACTCTTAAGCATGCATTAACAAACTGAACTGGGTTGAGGAAATCACAGAAATATTTCTAATTTATTGAGTAAAAATAAAAAAAGAAAGAAAGAAACGATAAACAAGGCAAAGCATGTTGACGGACTTGATTGCTGTTTTTCAACTTGTTTCCTCAGTCCTAAAGCTTGGCCCAAAGAATAACCATGCACCTTTCATTGGGGACCTCAAATCTGGTCTGCTGCTACAGGGTTGCATTTAGAAAGGTTCAATTAGACTAAAAGGAGTTAAAAGAGTAAAGCTCAAAAAGAAAGACATGTTCAACATTCTAACCTTGGTAGCATGTGATAAAAAGTTTCAAATAAAATCAATTCCTACAAAAGAAAGGTCTTTATGAGTAGAAAACCGGTCAAAAGAAGTGAAATACTCTGAAAAAGTGGCCTCTGTCTACAGTTAGAAAAATAACTAAAAAGTTTAACCCAACCTGACAAACAAGGGCCCCAAGACTATGCTGCTATTATGTGCAGTTAGGAGTCAAGTTAAAAAGTAAAAAAAAAAAAAAAAAAAAAAAAACTACAAATCTGTACTTAAAAATGCAAAAGAAATATGGAGGGAGTTGCATATGGCGATGTTTACTTTTTTAATATATGTAACTTTATGATGCTACTTCAGTTTTTGTAGCTGGAAACTATTTAACTTCGTGTGAAACACAAGCTTATGGCGTTTATATACCGCCATCTAGTGGAGCTATATGGTTGTGCAGACCGTCTGAGAGGGCCCTGTAACTTTACGTAACTCTAACCCATAATTCCCTTCGTATTTTAATAGCAATAGGCACTTTTAATTTTACTTTCCAGTTGTATTCAACTACCTACAAGATTTTTTTAAACAACAGAATGAGACCTATAAGAGAGAAAAAACCCCGTAGATTTTGTTTTTAAAATCAATGCATAATTGTAAAGGTAAACAGACAAAAGTGATAATAAATAACAGTGACAATAAGACATTGCTTTTGTATTGTGCCTCAACAGAATCGCTTTAAAAAACAAACAGGCCTGGACAAGAAGGTTGCTACCTGTAACTTAATATTTTTGTTGTGCAACCTTAGAGGAAATCACTGCAATCAAACGATTTCTGTAACTGAGACTTCTGCCCAGTTGTTTCAGGCTTGAAAGGTGCTTTCTCCAGATGTTTCAGCTCCTTCCACGGGATTCAGGGCTCAGAGTAATTCAATGTTTTGCTCTTTCTTTTTCTGAGTGTTTTCAGTTGTCATGGAAGAGCCATCGTATAACAAAGCCCTGCTCTAAGCTGAAATCAGTTCTCTACAGGCGAGAACTGATCACATGACTTCTGATTGTGTTCTAATTAGCTGCACTAGACTTCATTCAGGTGTTTCAAAGCAAAAAGTAGTTGAATAAAAACACGCTTATAACCTTCCCATTCATTAAAAAAATAAAATAAAATACATACACATTATTTTCATTCCACTTTACAATCATGAGCTTTTACGTGTTGTCTGTGTACTTTTTCCACATCTCGAGATGTGAAAACCTACTGTCAGTTTTACTATTGAGGTAATATTTGATTAATCTGAAAATGCATACTTTTCAACATAGATTATTTCAACTGCAATAAGTGGTTTCAATTTAAATAAAAACACTCTTTAGAAGTATTCTTGTCTGTGAAGGGATAAGAATATTTATGTTTTGTCTTAACCAAAACATGCTGTCATAGTTAAATACACGTTGATTCAAAATCAGCCCATCACATTCATGATCTGCTTGAGTTATCACCAAAAAAAATGCATAAATAAAAATCAATTCAAACTCCTGACAAATTTTCTAGAAGGCGTAAACCCAACATGTTCCCATCTTACCGTCGAGGTTGGAGATCTTCTAGTGTTTTACGTCCTTAGCAGAGGTGTATTTATTTTTTGTCCTCTATTAAAACTAGTGACAACTAGAGGGCAGCACACAACATCAAATAAACAGGAAAACAACAGCTTTCTCAAAGGGAATTTGCTTGCTTCATCAGGGTAACAGGCAGCCTTCAGCTGAGTGTCTGCATGTATTTTGACAGACTGTGGTGTCACAATAACTCCCACACAAGTCTAATCTGACTTCAAATTAAAACATGTCTGTCCATAAAATCCTCTGTGTCCTCACAATGAATGTAAACAGAACAAAATCCCAGAGACATAAGAAAGACAAACCTGTTCAGTACAAAAAACACACACACACACATGATATGTAAACAGTTGCGCCAAAACTATGTGCACTCATGCAATGAAAGGACAGTCTGTACTTTCCTAAACTCCTGTAGCTCCACCGCATCCATAACATCCTATTTTACCCATCCTAATATTGTTATTAACTTGATTTTAACACGTTTACTTACAGTTTCCATGTTTCCATGTGTGAAATATATATATGTGATTAAAAAAAAGACAAAAGAATATAACTTGCTATCTGGGGTTTGGATTTTATTTTTGGTATCCGGACAAAATGATACAATTTATCACAGCCAGTACGGTTACCATAAATAGTTTTGTTGCCTACAGTTCACTTGGCAGGGCGTGTGAAGAGAGGTTTGTTTAGTCAGTGTGTGTCCTTCACATGCTCCTCGGTCCTGTTTAAAAGGTTTTATGTAATGGTTCCTTTGTGCCCGACAGTGTTTTCTCCAACCCTCTCTTTCCTTGTTCAAAATAAAAAAAAATTCTCACCTCTTAAATCTCCAAAATGTGCTCAGAGCACCACCACCAAACATCTAAGTTAAAACGTAGGAAGGTTTATGTGATTTTGTTTTATTTAGAGTGTATTGATGCTAAAAACCAATCAACCTCTTAAGTTTTTTTTTTTACAAAGTTTCCTGGGTCAAATTCACAGCCATGAAATGGTCGGTATGTTCTGCTCATATATCAATGTCAAATGTTTTTTTTTTACTTCCTCATTCTTGTGTGTATTTAAGAAATGAAACACGGCCAGGCCGTTGCATCAGAACATGCGAAGCGGACGACATGATGCCTTTAAGTCACAAAGTTTGAACGTACCAAAGCCAATTAGCTAACAATGAAAGTAGTTCCACACCTGTGCTCCCTGCTTTCTCACGAAGGATTGCTGCAAAGCGTGTTTTCGTTAGGTGTTGACCTGTTTCATCTCTTGACCTCTATAAGTTACCTTTTGGTTGTTTCTAAGGTCTCAGATGTTGCTACTTTGACTTATACTGAGTGATCAAACGCACAAGCTCACGATCATCATGAAATAATCCCCTTACTCAGGAAAATTGATATCTGGCTGTAAAATCATTTGAACCTTTACCATATTCTGCCCGTTCAGGATTCTGAATGACTTCAGAAGGTAGAGAAATGACCTAAAGCAGCAAATTATGAGATCCCAGAACTATTGTAGCTTCTGTGATGAGAACAGAAAAGGAAGTCAGCGCTCCTGATTATTCTAACCTATTGTTGTTTGTCGTGTACCACACTCAGACCTTAGATGGATAACAATTGGCTTAGTTGCTGATTAAGACATAATTCAATTTTATATCTATTTATCTTTTTATTGGTGTACAACTTGAAGAATATGAAGTAAACTCTTCAATGTGAATGAAGACCACTTTGCATAAAGAGGGCAGGTAGGCAGAAAGAAAAGACAGGTGCAACAAATATGCATTTGAAAAAAGAACTGCGGTAAAACTGCCAACAAAAAATCTAAATGCTGAGAAGATAAACATCAACCACCAGAGATGCAGGAAGCTGTAAAACTGGGAGTGAGACCAAACAGGATGTACAGCTAACAGGAAGATTAAAAAAGAAGCTTCTGTCCTCGGAGGAGTGATTACTGAAATGGGAATTGTGAAATTTCCTTTCCACCCTCAATTGCTACTGGCATTAAAACAAAGTGGAAGCATTTGGGAACAGCAGCATTTCAGCTGCCACAAAGTCCTAGGCTATATAAATTGTGGGCAGGTTCAGAGGCTGCTGAACCATGTATTACTCAGGGGTCATTAGGTCGAGAACTCCAAATGTTTTAAGTTTGGTACTGTGAAGATAATGGTGTGGGACTACTTTTTTAAAAAATTTGGTATGGCTCTTTAGTTCCAGTGAAAGGGGCTCTTTTTTTAACATTATCGTATCAAGACAATTAGGAGAATTTTATGTTTCCAACTTTGTGAGATCAGTGTGTGCACCATTTGGCAAATCAAGGTCAATAAATGCAAGGTTGAACATGTTTAGTGTAATAGACCTAGCCTGCACCGAGTCCTGAGCTCAACCTGATATAAAATGTTTAGAATGAATTAGACCAGAAACCGCCACTGCGTCCAACATCAGTGTTTGACCTCACAAATGAGCCTCAGGAAGAATGGCAAAAATTCCTGTAAATACGCTCATAAATCTTATGAAAAAAACCCCAAAGGAAGATGAAATACAAACAAATCTAATTTCAATTGTGCTATGCTGGATGAGTTAAAAAAATGGACTACATTACCTTGAGAGGAGATGGTGGTTCCATATCTTCCTTACCAGCAGCAGCTTGTTGCAATACTTAAACAGAACAAAGCCTAGAACAGGTGTTTCGTTGTGAATTTAAAACACAACCAAATATTAAAATGACTTAAAACTTAAAGTAGATCTTTGCCGTAATGATTTTCAAACTTTCATTCTAAAAAAAAACATAGAAATGTATTATTAAAATGTATTATTAAAATGTATTATTAAAATTTTTTTCACTTCCAGTGTGCCAGAAATTTGAGTGCTAAGTTTAAGCGATTGAGTGTCTTTTTTTGTATAAAGATGCAGCTGGTTTTCTCAAAATGATTTTCCCACAGTCTTTTAGTCTTGAGTTGTTTTTTGCTTTAATGTGTTGTCAAGTGACAATTAGCAGAAAAGGTATCTTTTCTGGTGTGCAGAGACGCTATGTACTGCTCTTTCAGAAAAAAACATGTCATTATGGGTTATTGTTTTCCTTCAACCCAGCCAAGCATTGTTGTAATTTCACATTTCTCTAGTTAAATGAGCTATTGTACTTCCAAGACAGGGTGGAAAACTTAACACACTGCAACAGAGCTTCTTCAACGCAAAGGAAATAATGAAGATGTGGCTAAAAATATCAAATCTATTCATCATCTTTGTCACAATAAACACTGAAAACATCTTTTGCTTCCCAGGTGAAATCTCAACCTGGTCTCCTGATCAGCCCTCACCAGAATGGGTCGGTAATGTTTATCTTATGTGGTCAACTGTAGTTCAGTCTCTTATTAAAATAGCAAACCTAACCCACAAAGTAAACTATTTCTGTACGGAATTAGACGTATTAGCCATCTACTTGTGTCAATAAATTTCTTAAAAGAGAATTTGTGCAATATGTGTCTTTACTGTATTTCTTGTGAATGTCTACACTGATGATTCCCCTGTTCGTAGGGGTGTGGATGTGTGTATATATTGACTTGGGCCCGCATGTACACTTAATTCCCCGTTCCAGAGAGCTATGCAGAAGGGCTGTTCTCACGGGATGGGGTGTGTCTGAACACCTATCCCAGAGCCATCTCTGACACACAGGGAGCTTTAGACTGTCTGACCTCTTGCCGATGCTCCCCTGGGCTCAATGAACCTCCATTCTCCTGGCCACTGTTTGCTTAGGGCCCCCACGGCAGGATTCTTTCAGGTCTGGCTTTTAAAGAAACAACGAGACAAAAGAGCGCTTTTGAGGCCGAGCAATAAAGTCGAGCTTTCGTGGAAGACTCGTACTAAACGAAAATGGGCGCCGTCTCAGACAGATGGATAACTGGGCTATGCATGCTAAAACCTGCAAAAGTGGTATTTGAGGCATATCCAAAGCATAAGTGTCTGGCAAAACTAAAAACATTGAAGCTTTTTCATTATATTTTTAATCCAATTTAAGCTTATATGTACAGGTACTGCTCTGCATAAAGAAATCGGCGATTTTCAAAGTTTGCAATGTGCAAAAGTCAAACGCTTCCAGTTCACATCAGGTCAATTTAGTCTGTTTACATAGCAACAATTTACTACAAATGTCATCTAAAGGCACTTTACAAAAGCAAACAGAATCAAATGTTATACACACAGAAGCCAATTTGATGTTGTCTTTTAGGCACAGTCAATCTGATTACACACATTCCAAATCAAGCGTTGTTATAATAATGCAATCAAGTTCAGTTTATTGTGCCCATTGTTAAAATAAGGATTCTGTTTAAGAACTGATTGAATCAAGAATTCTGAGCATGCATGTGGGCATGTGAGCTATAAAATGAAAATCTAGTTACCCCCTGAAAGATGTTGCTCAACTTTTGTGAACCAGTTATTTGGAGTAATGCACCAGTATTTAAGCGGGACCTTTTTCTACTCCCTCTCAGGCTCTTTAATACGAGGAAGAAATAGATTTCTATTTCTCTGCTGCATGATACATTTTTTATGTGCACAGACGCTACAAACAGCAGGAAAGATAGGATGGAGAAATAAAGAACCAAGAAATTATTATTGTTATTATTAATTTTTAAAAGCGATCAACCGTAGGTTATCTGAATATTCTTCCACCAAAAGCGAACGTTTATGAAAAAAGCGTCACTTGGATTTAATCCAGACCTGCAGGATTACAGCAGTAAGAACTGGTAGCAGAGGGAGAAGATAATGCTTCTTAATGACCTACTGGAAAAGAAACTACAGCAAGTTTCACTCACACTGCAGAAGGTGAGATCTGCAAGAAGTCAGTTTTCAGGACACAGTTGGGCCGTGCAGGGTGTCAGTGAGTGCAGGAACAGTTTTGCCAACCATCCCATACTTTAATCTGTTGCAGCACGCAGCTCAGGACAGCAGGCATTATCGGCTACTGTAAGGGGATTACAGGCAGGCATGTGATCCACACACTGCGGGCGAGCAGGAGGGGCATGGAGAGAGGTGCATCGCAAATCTGGACATGTAGACAGATGAGATTAGGATGCATGTCTTTCACAATCTCTGTTTAGTCCTTCTGAACTCTAAATTCATTATTTCAGATCAAGCACACAGAACTTTGCCTGTGGTTTAATTTTCTAAAAGCCTTCAGCTACTGAGATCGCTTTAAACCGACTTATCCCGCGGAGTCCATGGACTTCTAATATTTCTATTGAAGGCCTGGGATCCTGGAGATTTTCATGAAGAAAAATATTTGTTTATTACGAAAGGTAATGAACGAGAATGAGAAAGTATTCCATTTATTAAAAGTCCAGGGGGAGGAAGGAAGGAGATATTTGTACGTAAAGCCTGTCTCATCTGACCTCCTGTTCCTACAGAACAGAGACAAACTCATTTTCAAAAGGAATGTAATCGACACACCTGAAGAATTTATGATTGTTGTGTCAACACAGACCATCATAGACCATCCTCCATGCTAACAAAAGGTCACCCAGTGGATGGGGATTATATAATAGTTGCCATGGCAGCAATACGTTTCAGCCACCTCTTTAAAGTGAGAAACCTGGACCACACTGCCCCTAGTTCAGAGGGGTTATGGCATGAAAGAAAGTTTTAAATGTAGGGAATTAGTTTCTAGGCTCTTCACTGCTTTTGCTAGTCACCTACAGACGATAAACTTGTGAAAGGGACATGACAAGACGTTCGTGTCTAAACGCAGATGCAGCAAGGCGTCACAGAAGAACATCAAACGGACAAAACCTTGTCAGAGGCAGCAAAAGGCCAGACAAGAATAATAATAATAATAAAAAACAATCCCAACCTTCAAGTGTGCAAAGCTTGTTGCGACATATCCCAAAAGAGTTGGAGATGTAATCACTGAAAAGGTTTGTTCGGCAAGTTACAGAAGCTCAATTCAAATGTAAGCCTCATTTTTAGATGTTTGTTTCTTAAAATGGTTAAAACAATATATTCCTTTCCTTCCATTGTATGCACATGATTGTGTTGGTATGCCACACTGAGGTTTTTGGTCATAATGTAACAAAATGTCAAAAACCTTATGACATGATTCCCTTTGCGAACAGGAAAAAAAAAAGCAGAAAATGTAGATCCACGTGGTTCTACGGTCATTAAATGTGAATGCCACCCTTGACACGCAGATGTGTGGCTGTGCCAACTGCGCAAGGCAAGTTCGAAGAGCAAATATTCAAGTTATGATGACTCAGCAACGTAGGTGGTCAGTGTCTGTTAATAAATGAAAAGCTTAATCCCTTCAGATCGACTCATTGGCAACTTAGCAGATGGCGGTTTTATGCCTTTCTCTTTTCTCTTTTCGCTTTTTCAAAAAAGACAGTAAAAGGAGCTTTATGGCCATAACCTTTCCCTTTCAGTCCTTTGTTCAACTGACCGAGCCTCAAACAAAGACATCTACTGTACGAGAGTAGAGCGGGATGTCGAAATCAAGACAGGGAGAGGGAGGATTCTGAGGAGATTCTGATCGCCTTCATGCAGTACAGTATCGCATGACTGCCAAAACAGGAGCACGGGCAAAGGAGCAGGGGAAGAGTGGGCTGGGAGCCTGGCAAGAAGGGCGTGTTGATCTCAGCAAATCAGAGTCCTTACTTGTTCAGGCTGGTTTATTCTGCCTCTGCCTCAAATGTTCCCTGCGAATGTCCTGTGGGGAGATTGTGTTCTGGCTTGCATTTTTAGTCTACGGGCTGCCTGCTCTCCCAGACGGTTACTCGGCTACTTTTACCTCAGCTGCTAGTGAACCTTTTGGTAAAAGATCACGTATCTCAAATTCAACAGGCCAGGTCAACCATCTATCTAGCTAGAAGATCTTAACCCTTGAAACAAGAACGAGAAATAAATAAAAGACATACAGCTCAAACATGAATCTGGGCTCTTGCTGCCCGATGACTTTGCATAACCATTCATGCTCTGAGGTGTGGCAGGACCATTGCAACAAAGCGACCTGACTGGACTGGATAAATGTACTGGGAGATCTGGCTCATTTACTGAGGAAAAACATACGGCTTAAATGACGACAAACAACTGAAGCACATTTCCATCCTCGAGCTTGAAGCAAGCATTTACGAAACCAATGAATGTTGCACAATGTTAGACCTATGAGGCCCTAAAAGGCTAAAGTCCATGCATTGGTCAAATACTGTAGATGGTTGGTGGCAGGTACATTTTTATTTTACTGTTCAGCTAAAATAAAGCCCACTAGCCCATTGCGTTGCCTCTGGCTTCCTGCTTACTTATCCCACTCTTTACTATTTTTGCATCATTCATTAGCACAACAATTAGAATGACTAGACGACATATTAGGATTTGCTTGATAATTGCATTCACACTACTTATGAAGATATTGCATTCTGAATAACGTTAACATACTAAATATTTTTAGAATATTTATTTTTTACATTAATTAAGGCTGCATAGTCCTCCATTTTACCTTTTTTCTTTCAAAAATTCAAGAAATTTTTGATGATTATAAAATGATTTCAGCTGTTGACACGGTTTTGAGTACTTTGTTATGACTAAAACAATTAATTAGTCGTGACAGATTAAGTTAAGCATTCAAAGCTTAACTTTATCTCAGTTAACTTGAGAAGAACAGTGTGCAAAGAGAAAATGTGGTAACATTTAGAGGTTAAACTCGTTTCAGATTCTGAAGCCTTTCTGGAAACACATTGTGAACCTTGTAGAAATGTGCATTTACTTTATCTTTGAAAAGACCATTTTCCTTTTAAAATTTAAAACTAAAACATAAAAAATTATTTTTGCTTGAGAGGCTAGCCACGAGGGAACATGAGTGAAACCGACTATTACCAGCTGAGTTGTTCTCAACCAGCTACAGGGCGTGTAACATGTTTCCCCAGATAAAGTACTGGCTGCTCATACTATTAAATTAGCTTAAAATGTTGAATATTTTAACGTTCAAGCTACGATGGTCTCCCCCAGCATCTATTCGACTGACAAATCTTGTCAATTATTCTTTATGGAAATTGTCTCTGGGTCCACAAGCAGCTGCACATGTAAAGTCCTGCTAGAGATTATGAAGTGGTGCAAGACACGCAACCACACTCTGCCCATTGTGTGCTTTTTCTGGGTCTGACTATAAATCAAATGAAGAAGAAGGGGGGAAAAAAACCAGTGGGTGAAAGAGCAAAAGGATTTTTATTAGCGCTAAACAAAAAAAGTGTCAAAAGGTGAATAAGAAACATTTAAAAAAATGTTTTTCCAATCATTATTTGGAAAAAACTGCTTCATATCCTGCTGTGATTAGCACCATATGAATAAGTATGAGAGTAACGTAACACATTCCAGTTGAACTGAGCTCTATGGAGCACACACACACAAAAACATCCAGCAGGTTGTTTTCCTCTCTGCATTGATTGACCTCTGCCTCGTGTAGGTTGTTTATTCAGATCCACACAGTGACACAAACCTTCACGTGCGTACAACTCACACAACGCTGCGACACACGCACATCGTCAATGTGGTGTTTGTGGATTGTTCCTGTTCCCCAATGCAGCAGGGCGAAGGTCTCGGCGCTTCTGTGAATGTGTTTTCAACCAAACGGGTTTAATAATGCTGCCTTGACCTCTAGCAGGTAACTGACTCTCTGCCTACTGCAGAGACAGCATGCAGGGGGATCCAGTTACGAAACCCTCCGGAGAGGCGGAGGAGGAGAAATGATTTCCATTTGCTGTGGTCCTTCGCTGCTATCTGCTAACGTGAGAGCGAGTCGACTGGAAAACACAAAAGAAGCAATAACAGAATATGAATGTTCCAGTGCTGACACAATCTACAGATTAATAGCTAACTCAATGAAACATATATGGTTAAATACATCACTTATGTGTCAGCATTCCCAGGTACAGTTACTCTTTCAACAAAGTCTTGAGAGGAGAAAACTGAGGGGGAATGCAGGATCTGTAAAACTGCTTTCTGACACGTGGTGCATCGTAAACACGCTTTCCCTATAAATAAATCCCTTATGTGGATGTACAGGGTGTGTCCTTAACTAAGTTAGACAGCTGCTTTATGAGCAGCAAATGGAAAAAAGGACCCTTAACGAGGCCCGACTATCCAGTTGCAAAAAGAGTTTGTTTTTCAGCTTTCACGAAAAGAATGGATGACTGTTAAATGGCAAAGTGACGCAAAAAGACTTAGTTACACATTACAAAAGAAGGTTTTCTGCTCTCACTAAAGTTTGTTCATTTGCTTTTAAATCGAACAATAAAGTGCCTTGCAGAAGTGTTGGTACCCCTTCGCCTTTTCTCACATTAGTCCCCTGCTTGTATATAATACATTTTGTAGGGCTTTTACATGACAGCATCGGGTCTATGAACAACAATTCTCAATTTTTGCAACAGATTCTCTGCTGGAAAATGAATAATTTGCACTGGATTTTATTTACAGATATCAGAGTATCAGGGTTAAACACAAATGCTTGACACACTGCAGATTTTTCTTTGTCAAAAGCTTGAAAATCATTTATCCTTTAACTTCTTGATATCAATGCGCCACTGTGATGGTTAAACACAGAGAATTTCAACAAAATATGTTAAAGCTTGTCTTAATGTGGCAAAAAAAAGGGGAAAAGATTCAGGGGCTACGAAAACTTAGCAAATTTCTAAAATACTGTGTAGAACTGTAAAAAAAAAAAAAGTAGCATTCATGAGAAGTAAAGACAAAATGAACTGATAATTCTTAATATAAAGACCTACTGGCTTGTTTGTAGGATGGGAGAGACAGAACTATGACCTAAGTCGTACACCTATTATGAGATTACTTGTATAAAAATTCAATTTAGTTTGCAAAACCATGGATGAAGTGTTGAATGTCATCCAAGTCTCTTGACCATGAAGCAACACCATAAACTAGGCTGGATTTAAATGTAAGCGTATGGTCAAAATAATTACATATTTGATCTCGGAGCATTTAGTAAAAACTGAGCTGTTTTTACAAGAAAGCTTACAGTAGCCTGACCAAGTGGCTTAGGGACTATGGCACATACCCCATGGACATAAATGCTCTTAGCAGCTTAGTGTTGTTTATTGCCATTGTTACTAAACAAGAAATAAATCAGCAGTCCACTAGTAACTGTTATGAAACGGCTCTAATGGTCTGAGTTATTAATTATCGACAGGCTGCAACAGACACACGGGATGGTTGCATGTAAAAGCATGAGAGTGTGGCGACAAAGTGCAAATGTGTAAATAGGTACGGAAAGTCTTTCATGAGCATGTAATGATCCAGGAGATCAACTGGGTTTACTGGCCTTGAGATCACATCCTGGGCCGAATGTGGGGAGACTAAGACAAGAAGAAAAGAAATAAAACATAACACATACATGTTTATTAGTTTGGATACTTGCATGCTTTTTTTGAAACTTTGGTAAAAAAAAAAAAATCCTGACAAACTTTTTTCTTACTTAACAGAAATGTCATTATTTTATATCAGGAAAAGTTTCATCATGAGAAGGTTGTAATGTTAAAACTACATGGATACATTCCCAAGATAAGTGTAAAATATCTATAACCATATAACTATGATAAAATCAATAAATGTTCGGCTAGAGTTTACAACTCGGAAATAGGTTTATCAGCCAGAACTTCTGCTTCTGTCATGCTTTTATCTTCCCGCCCTGCAAAACTACTCGTTTACATAACTGTTAATCCCTATTTTAATACATGACACAAATAAATCAAAAGTTAATAATTTGTTCAGGTCTCCCTCATTAATTAGTATATGACTAACTGGAAGTGGGGAAGTTTTAAATGTGAGCGCAAACATGTTTAAAGCAGAAACATTTCCACCGTGACGAGTAGGCTGGTTAATAGACCAAGACTACAGCATGACACAGCATTATTTCCCACTCTGGTTTATGTAACAGGGGTCTGGCATGACTTGAGTTGATGCTATCGTTCTCATGTGTAAACAAAGCAGACACAAACTACTTTGATTTATTACATTACTCATGAGAATGTGTGCACAAAAGCCATTCAGCATATTTCTCTTCCTTTCTCCACACTCCTAATGGATCTCCACTCTGCGGTGCACTCTCACCATGACTCAGCAATCTCCTACATGCACCAAAAGCAGTTTTTTTTTTTTTTAGTAATGGTTTTTGTAACAGTTTTGTGTTTCCAGAATGAGTTTGCAAAGAAAATAAAATTAAAATGTATCCTTCAGTATCTCTTGCTGGTAAAATAAAAGCCTTTTTGTAAACGACTTCACTCCCTGAAACTTATAACTGGTTGTGCTGAACTGATCCTTCATGAATAAGAGATACATTTTCTAGCTACTAAAGCAGCCATTGATCATAAGACTACCTCCACTGTGTTTGAGTTTAGGCATGTTGTTTTTCTGAAATACTTTGTTAGTTTCATGCCAGATTTAACAATGGATCTGCGAACAATATCCGGAAGAATACTGATGTTTACAACAGACCGGCCATAAATTTACACATCAGGGGCACAATTAAATTATTTTGTACTTTGTAATGATAGATTAGAAATTAGCTTATTAATTATGACAGGTTTTTTTTTTTTTGCAAAATGGCTTGACAGTTCATCTAGCTGTTATCAAAATATATTCTAAATCCAAGTTTATATTTACTTAATTGTAATAATTTGGAGATCATAACAATCAAGAAAAACACACACACACACACACATCTATGTGTGTGTCTTTCAATGCATAGTAAGAGTCTCAGCTCTACACCAATCCTAAACATAGAACCAGAGCTCTATTTGTGTATCAGAATGGCCTAGTCAAAGTCCAAACTTAAATCCAATTGAGAATTTATGGCAAGCCTTGAAAAGTGATATGACATGTTCTTAATCCACTTTAGCTACTTTGAAACATTTTTTGATAAAAACTTTTAGCTGTGCAAAATTTGAATAGACACACCTCAAAGACTTTAAGTTGTTCTTAAAATTCATCCTCAAACATTCATCTAAAAAAGAAATTAAATTGAATTAAATTGAAAAATAAACTGAAATAAAATTTTTGTTCTGAAAAGAATTTGCCGTATATAAATGTGAAATTTTGCCAAATTTAGGGAAATTGCATTACTTTTTACATGCTATTATGTGTAGATAAGAAAACATCTAAGAAGATATCATCATGGCGGATGCACAGGAGAAAATATGTAGGTCAGCCTTCAAACCCTCACCTTGAACACACACCGCTTGTTTTTATAGATGGGGCTCTGCTCTAGAAAAACTCCACGCTGGCATGTTCCTGTGGATTCAGCCGTTAAGGTTGTCCTTTCTCATAGGGTAACTCTCTGTTTCATGAAATCACTGTGATTCCTTGCAATCATTCACATAGGCAGCAGGAACAAAGGAACCAGCTTGATATAACAGACGGGCTGCTGTGAGGACAGCTCCCTACCAGCCTGGGTTCTGGTCCTGTGGGTTTTCTTTGGTGTTAAAGGTGCTTTTCCCACCAATTTCTACCAGTGGGACCCGTTGAAAAAACAACATTTGGCTTGTTGTTTGAGTGTAAGGTAACTCCAGAGAGTCTTGGATCAGAATGCATGCACATTTTTCAGATATCGGACTGTAGGCCTCTGTATCCCAGACAATGAGAGCCCGTCTCAAGTTACAGTGTAAAAGACATCCTGCCAAAGATTGCATGGCGGCAGCCAGGAGCCTTCTTCTCAGGGAAACATGAAACCCTTACACCAGTCTTTCCCTCTCACTCAATCATTTTTGCTTTTCACTTTCATTCAGACCTTTTTAATCACATATGTTAGAGGCTTATCACAGCTATTTTCAAATAAGAATCAGCGCAGTTGGAAAGCGGACATCTTTGACCCCACCCCTTGCAGATGTTAGGTTACTGTTATCGCTGTCTCACTTTTCATGATGTTTGATGTTTCAAGTACAAAACAAATTCAGTGCGCATTTGTCGATTTGACACTCGGGAGGAGAGGAAATAAACACCCAAAGGAGGGAGGTCGCATCAAAGTCCAGTGGCAGCGCACAGCTGCAGAGAAATCCTCCGCCTCTCTTCGGTTCATGCGCCCTACTTTAACTGCCACTCTAATAAAACGGAGTACCGGTAATCTGGGACTGGATTAGTCCATGTGGCTTCATTTTGAATGCAAAACACCTTAAAGGCATTTAGGATTACATTAACTGACTGTATCATTTGGACGGAAGTCAGAAATTCTTTTGGCAGCAATTTATCTTGAAGATTTTGAAAGTTGCATTACCTTTTCATAATGCATTTGCATCAAACTGTTAAAATACTGAAGACAAATTTTGCTCCATTTGAAATAGTTTCAAATGTAATTCTGAAAAGTGAGGAGTACATTTGTATTCAACACCTTCTAATCTGACACTCTTGAATAAAATTTAGGGCAACCGGTTGCTTTCTGAATTCAGCCAACTGAATTCAGCCAACTGTTAACCAGATCATACAACCTGATCCCAAGTATTAAATATCTCATAGAGCCCTGTTTTTTTTTTTTTTACCATCATTTGAAAAATGAAGCATGGAAACCTACCAAGAGAGAATTAAACTGATCAGCCAAGGACCAGTGATGGCATAGCTACTTTGAAAAAGTAACTTTAATCAGATTACTGATTACTGCTTGAAAAAGTAACTTAGTTAGATTACTGACTACTTGATTTGGAAAGTAACTAAGTTACATTAAAAGTTACTTTTTAGTTACTTTCAGCAGCTGCTAACAACAACGCTCCACCACCTGTGAAAGTTACATTGATCTTTGCCAATACTTAATTGTAAGTTATTTTATAAAGGTAACATCAACAATGTGTCTCCACTCACAAGGTTGAACTGAAGAGGAGATTGTTTAATGGTTACAACAGTACATTAAAAAAAAACGTTAGTAATTTGTATTCTGTCCTTAACAGATGTGCTGAACTGCATTAGACAGATAGCGAACAAA
>CAEFZY010018312.1:0-43800 GCA_903066815.1 Brachyrhaphis roseni | reverse complement strand
GTTAATACAGTAAACATTCTATGTTATATTCAGTTTAACACCATCCCAGATGTGATTTTCTAAAAGACTTTTAATTGGGGCGTGAACCCAACATTCTTCCTTTTCCCAGAGTGAAGTTATACTGGCTCACAAAAATGCCAGTTTTATAACCTCCTGTTCCTCGCCCTGATAACAGAAGCAGTTCAAAGAGAGTTCACTTAAGTCATTTACACATAGTTATCCTGGTGAGAATATTCAATATACCTTTTAATATAATAGAATGAACTGTATGAAACACTAAAATAATAATTTTCCTCAACAGATATTTTATTGCTTTTCCTTCTTACAATTAAAAATACGTAAAGTTTAGTCTTAGTTGCCTTTTTTTACTCTGATACCTCTAATTAAAATTTAAATAATAAATAATTGCCTTATTTGTGCCCTGTCCCTCTACAAATCTCACCTTTAAGGACAAATAGCAGCAAAGGAAGCAATAAAAAGAATTGTTTGCAGTTTTGTAACAAATAGGGCACACATGAACAAAAAAAAAATACCTTTCCGGCCTCCATGTTTTGCAGGAACTGAATACATCACAATACCCTGAACATACCATCCCCACAGTGAAGCACAGTGATGGCATTATGATGCTGTGGAGAGGATTTTCTCACTAGGACTTGTCAGGGGGTGAGTGTGCGCGACCTATTTCTCTCTTACTTTATTTTAATACAAAATGAAAACACCATGTATCCTTTTTATTTAATCACAATTACGCACTGTTTATGTTGGTCTGTCACATAATATTCCAATAAAACATATTGAAGTTAGTGGCTGGAACTGGACAAGACCTGGAAAAGGTCAAAGAGTATGCAAAGCAATCTGTGTTTATAGTATTAAGTTGGATGTATTTTGCTCACACTTGGACGGCATTGAGTCCAGTCATGTACATCTTCACCAGGCGGTCCTTCCAGTAATACTGCGGGATTCTAGAGTAGTGGATGCTACCTGAGATGTACTGAAAAGGCTTTCCATCTTTCAGGAAGCAGTGGTTCTTGTAGTCTATAGAAAAGGATCTCGTTCCAGTGACCTGCGAGAAGAACCATGGCATGCAAAGTGATCGGAAGTTCTGCACACTGACACATCTGGTTGTCATTTTCATAATTTAAACAAGGAAGCAGAAGGTTGATCACAGCTGTTATGTCTCTGCTACCTACTCTGCTAGTAGGTAAAAACACGATCGCAGTCAAAGAACATAACATGAAGTTTATCTGAACTGTTCTAGAAAAAAAAAGCACCCAGAGGAATGTAAGGAGGCATGTCAGTTTCCTTCTTACCAAACTTCCAGAAAGAGTTGAAAGCGCCGTGCATACTGCAAAGAGGAAAGAAGCAGCAGCCATGTCCGCTGCCTCCTTGGTTCAGCTTTACCTAAAACACAGACATCACTCCATTTATCGCCCTCTTTTCACAGAATTGGTGTTCTGCGTTTCTTCTGCACGAATGCTTATCGAGGAAGCAACATTTTAGTTAATGTCCAGCCCGCTTCACAACCACTGTCATGTGATGTTTATTTTCTCTCGCAGCAAGGTCCTAGAGCCCGTTATTTAGCCCCAATTATGCCACGTAATTGTAAAGCGGGTGGAAAGAAATGCATGGCAGTTTGTGTTTTTTTAACACTTTTCTATTCAGTCAGTATTTTGTGGGGTAATTTTTCACTGTACTTTAGGTTTTGTCTCTTTATCAGCTTTGCACATGTCATTAGCAACTGGCTGCGTCTCTAAGGTGCTGTAATTCATTCAAAATTAGGTAATCAGATAGACAAAAACGTGTGAATTTTGGTATTTTAAATAATAAACTAAGAATAAGTAACATTTCCCAATCTATTCAAAAATAAATAGGATGACACAGTAAATCTACTCCCACACCTCTTTTTTTTGTAAAAAAAAAAAAAAAAATTACTCCAGGAAATGTTACAGAGTAAATATAGTTAGCTACCAACCTCTGCCCCTTTGGTAACCATATTTTTGTAGGTCTGATGTTATGACATGCTCTTTCTATCTTTAGAAGCTTGATGTAACCATGAAATGTAAAAAACTCCCTCAAGTTATTTTTTTAGGCCTATTAGACTAGCCCTATTATAAATTATTATTAATTCTGTTATCCATTACCTGTCCGGTGCATTTACTGGTCTAATGTTGTTTGCTCACAAGCCTTAGGGGCCTTCACAGAACAGCTGCATTTATTAAACTAAATCACACATAGGTGGACTCTTCCTACTAATTATGATACTTCTGTAGAATTGGTTCTATTTGATTTTATTTAGGGGTATCAGAGTGAAGGATACTGACATACAAAAGTCACCAGATATTTGAGACTTTTATTAGTAAAAATTATTAAACTGTCTTTTCCTTCTCCTTCAACTGAAATCCTAAAAAATATTTATGGGAATTTGTTGTTCTATCTTTAACAGATTACAGTTTAAAGCTAAATAAGTTAAATGTGTGGATGAAGAGAACCCTCACTTGGTGTATGACTGCTCTCCCACTCTGCTGTCATGTTATGCAGTAGATCGGTTGTGGACAATTGCCTTTATGTTCAGCATGGCAAAAATGACAAAGCAGCCAGTTCAGGAACAGCTTGCTTTATTTTAGCTTCAGGGGCTGTTTTTGTTTCTTCCTGAACGTCCTTTTAAGAGTTTTTGAATGACTGTCACTTAGTAAAAGATTTATTTTTTTTTAGCTTTTGTGTTCATCAATATATGCAAATTTGCCTAAAAAAGCATACAATGCTGTGGTGATATATAATGAAGTGCCACCAACCATATTTATCAGGAGCCATCTTTACGCTCTTTGGACAACACTAGATGGCGCCTTAATACCTGAAGATGGCAATCTGGACGCCTCAAAGTGTCTTATTTTAACCACCATCAGTTGTATTTGCACCTTTGTCTTTTTATCCATATATATATAATTTATTTATTTATTTTTCCAAATATGGTGTTTGATCTCAATAAAATAAATCCAACTTGCTTTTCGGACTCATGATCTCACCATTGTGGTAACAAAAGGAGGCAGTAAATTGGCCACTGTGCTAATGTGCAACAAGAACACTTGTTTATTTCTGTGTGACCTGTAACTGTAATAACTAGGCAGTAATGGCTGCATCGCCCAAATTAATTGTATTTATACAGATAATAATAGAGGCTTTTACGCTTTCTGTGGCAGTTTGATCATCATCACCATTTTTCTCAGTAACATTTTTAAACTCATTTCCTGTCTCTTCATTCATTACTCTCAGTACTGAAAGAATTCAATTGGTGTGCCCTCTAATGGCTAACGACGAGATCTAGAGCGCAGATAGGACAAATGTTCTGGCTTTGTGGCTCATTAGCCCCCTGTTAGAAGCAGATTATTGTCCTGTGAATGAGAGGACCAAAGCATGACGCTCTGTAATCTGGTTATTAGCAAAATGGTGCTTGCTGAGAGCTTATGTCTGCATTTGAAGAAGCCCTGATGGATGCTCAAACCACAAAAACACTGAAGATCCTAATGCACTGAGAGTTTTTATCACTTACTGAACCACTGGGGAAGAAGTGGAAGTGGAATGGCTAAAAGAGTTGATTAAAAACAAAAAAATATATATTTTTCCAACGTAAACATTGTAGTCCAGTTTCTTACTACTACTGCTAGGAGAAGCATAAAAGCACTGACCCGAGGGTTGGGCGTCACCTCCATGAAGTCATTTCCCCAGAGTCTGTAATTAGATTGGACCCTCCCCTCTGTGCCACCACCCCCAAAATGAGGCCCTCTTTGTTGTCTCTGCTGGAAGCAGGTGTATTCACAAACGTTCAGCCCCCACCTCCCATATGTACAGTCCAACTCATTGGGGGCAGCTGATGTTCAGAGAGACCACCACTTTAGTATGGAAATACCACTTTACATGTCATAATAACAACCAGTGAGCTCTCATCATATAAAAAATTAATATTGTTGTAGCCTAAATTTTCTTTGATTGAAGTATTGGTCCAAGTTTAATTTATATTAAGCTAAAGTACTGACAACATATTTATTGCATTGTTTTTTTTGTTTTGTTCTTTCTTTAAAGCAGCACCAGGGTTCTCTGTTCTTTTTAGAGAACTCCTTTGTGGAACTACTCCTTGTTTAAAGCTGCAGTAAAATTGACAGCGTTAAGATACTCCTCCTGGCTCTGATTGGTTGTATTTGACTGAGAGGCACTGAGATGAGGTGGAGGATCTTGCTCTTTTCACAGATTGTCTGTCTCATATTGTCACAACATGGTGACAGTATTGACAAATGTGTAAAAAACATATTTTTGTAAAAGTTATGTGCTGTAGCATTAAGTAATCTCTATCTCAGTGTTGGCCAAACTTTTTGTGACTTTGGCCAAAATGATCAAGCTAAGAGTACTTGCAGCTAAAAAACATATTTTTAAAAAAGTAGAGTTACAAAAATTTATATTGTGAATTATGTATTTTACCTGCTTAATATTAAACTGTGCATGCAGTGCTGAAATGACTATCAAAAATCATTCTCAGTTTTCTGACAGGAATCACATGCTGAGCGACAGAACTTTTTATTTAAAAGGTCTGAAATTTCAAAGCTTTTATTAGATGCCAGCAACCAGGACAGATGTGATTTTATTAATTATTAATGATTTAATTATCTATTTCCATTGGATGTCATATTTATTACCCAAACACATATACTCAAATTAAAGTTTGGATCTTCACGTTTTTTTTCTTATTGAGATGATCAGATTGAAATAAAAGATTACTTTATATTTTTAATTTATTTAAAAAATACAATTAATTTTATTGATTTTATTTTAATAAATAATTTTTTTAAATAAAATAATATTTTATTTTATCAATAAAACAATAAAACATAAATTTATTGTCAAACACAATAAATTCATGTTTGACAAATTTATTATCAAACATAAATTTTGTCATGTTATGTTTGACAAAATTATGTTTGTCAAATTATATGACAAACATATAATTGATCATATAGTCATTACAAATCATATCTTTATCTTAGTATTTACTGCTTACCTAGGACGAGACCTGTTTCTACTAATACTAATTTAACAGAACAACAAATGATTATTTTTAGCATATAAATATAAAAGGTAAAATTTATTGATAAGTGATCATCAGGAAGTTGAGTCACATGCTGAGCAATAGAGCTGGGGAATTCATTAAAAGTCTAGTGCTGAGCTCAGGATACAGCCAGGAATGTACCTTCTCTGTGTTCTCAGGCCCTGAAAGGCCCCTGAGTCACTGCCGGGCTAATACTCTGGAATCTGAGAGGAATCAGCTCTGAGAAACTGAACAATAAACAAAACAAATACCAGACCAATAACAAAACCTCCTGCTATGTGGGCGCTTTATATTACGTTTGCAGATCAGCCATCATTTTCTGAGTTTCTTGGAGTAATTAGGCCATAAATACGAACAGATTAGGAATAGAATGCAATCTCAGTGTGGGAGTTTTAAAAACACAAGACTTTACAAATAAACAGGAAGCTGAACTTGTAGGGGAGCATGGGAAGAGTGTGAGTTGGCGCTCATTCCTCAGTCTTAAGGAAGGTATGGCATGCCTTCAGGGCACATGCTTGTCTAAAGAGAACTGTGGTTGTATGGAGGATATTATGGAGAAATTTTTTGGCAGAAAAATACCTCCATATTATGGCATGTGGTTGGAGATTAATCATAGCACATAAAAATCCTTTCTACTGCCTAAATGAATTGGCCTATTTGAAAATTTCCTCTTTTATTGCCCAACCAGTGAGAAATATTTTTTTAATTTTCAAAAACCAGTCAGGATCTGGTGAACCAAATCATGTAAACAACAGGTAATAAAATTGATCACGTAATTTTGACATATTTTCTGTTTACATCGGCTAATAATTATCTGACAATTTTAAGAAGCACACATTCTGTGTAAAAGCCCTAAACCTTCAGCCCAAAATGGTCAGTTGATGATTAAACATGAAAAAAGTAAAATAAATAAAAAGTAGACAGCAGTGTTAAGGCCAGAAATAAGATCTCTGGCTTTGTGAAACACAATGAACATTTTGCACCATTCTTCTCAGTTGTTAGATATGATTTGGTTTTACCTGTTTGGGACCTGGTTTGGGTTCAGAGTTGCCTTAATTCTTTATGGTGTGTATTCAAGAAAGTGCTGGAAAATTTTTATCTGAGATTTTGGTCCTTATTGACATTTGTCAGCTGCTCCTCCATGATGAAAATCTGCTATTCCACTGCACTACCAGACAGAGATCTCGTGAATATGGAGGCACTATGGTCATAAAGGGATGGATATGGCCA
This sequence comes from Brachyrhaphis roseni, assembly GCA_903066815.1. NCBI lineage: Eukaryota > Metazoa > Chordata > Actinopteri > Cyprinodontiformes > Poeciliidae > Brachyrhaphis > Brachyrhaphis roseni. The sequence goes on along the minus strand of CAEFZY010018312.1, from coordinate 37,475 downwards.
GCAACAATATTCAGATAGGCAGTGGTGTTCAAGCCATTCGTCACCCCATTACTAACCAGAGGTTAATTGAACTACTGTCTCCTTTGGCCCCTGACATCAAAAAGCCATTGCTGTTCACACAACTGCTGCTCAGCAGATTTCTCTCTCTCCTGATCAGACACCTTCAAGAAACCCAAGAGAGGATGGAGTGCAAAAACCCCAGCAGATCATCAATTTTAGCAATACTTAGACCAGCTCATCTGGCGCCATCATCAATTCATGTTCAAATTCAATTAAATCATTTTTCTTCTCCATCTTTGCCACAAGTAGATGCCTGAATGCTTTATGTCATTAGTCATTCGACTGACTGAATGGCTTTTTGCGATAAAATCAACTCAATAGGCGTACTAAAAAATTAACTCATAAGTTCTCATAAGTTACTCATGAGAACTTATGTATAAAACCGAAACAAAAACAAAACCACCTTAGGGAGGAAAATAAAAAAAAACTGCCTTAGATTTGTGTGGATATGAAACCCAAGACTTTGTCAATTTGATTTAAAATGTGTCGTCATCTAAATTACCTAAAGGTAGAGGGTAGCATTTAGGAAATGTTGCAACATCAGCCTGCAGTACACCGTAAACAGCCTACAAGATTCTGATTATCAAAGGTCTTATTGATAATATGTGCATCTTAATCATGGCAAAAAAGAAGACAGCAAAAGCCTGATATTATATATAGTAACATATAATCTGATAGTTTTCACTCACACAATATTTATGTGCCTTCATTAAGATTTGCTTTCTCATAACACCAAGAAAGATTCTTGATATAGGTTTGAGTAATGCCTTCTATTGGAGACCAGCTGGCTCTGTCATGTTCCATGTAATTTAATAAACACTGCAGACAGATTTATCATCGACCGTATTCACACCTTAATGTGTTACGGCCTGCTGGAGTGATCCAATAAATATTGAATCACTTCTGTTAGGGTTTGTGTTTATATTTCAGGGTGTCTGCGCTTTTTTCTCCTCGTCTATCTTTGTCGAATTATATGAGATTCAATCAGTTTTAACCTTCTTGCCACCTTTCCCCGGTTTGTTTTGCTCCATGGGTGTGTCCAATAGTTTAATCCACTGCTCCCCTGACTCCAGGGGGGGCCCATCCTGTGAGAAATGAACAAGCAAATGGGACATCACTTTCATTAATGAAATTAGTCAGCAAAAATCATTACATATGTACTTTTACTTCTGTGTGAATTCACTCATCAGTCACTTCAACATCATATATCATCTTCGTAATACTATACATGCAAAATCCACAAATATTTTATTTGTTCACTATATTATTTAAGCTCACTCTTTGTTGAGGACCTACAGAGTCTGCAGTCCATGCATCAATGATACTCTTATGTAATATTTCATGCAGAACTTATCAGTACGTGCTTTTTCTGTATGTAAAATGAAAATACTCAAATTTGAGAGTGTTTCCCTTGTCCTGAGCCATAAATTATAACTAGTGGCAGCTGCTGTGATGACATAACAGTTCGGATCAATAGCATCTACTGTTTAGGCACCAAATATGGATGGACGGGGAGGGAGGCTTTATGTAATCAAACAATCTCCAGCAGACCAATATTATGGTTTGGCTGTGACTGAGGATTTAGAGATACTAACCACTGACTCTCAGTGAGTCTCATGTCAAAAGGTCAGACTTAACAATTATGTATCATGAGCTATTAAAGGGGGCCGACTTGAATGACTTTGCCTTGGGCTCAGTATTATGTGGGTAGGGGGATTGCAGGCTGTTGCCCCAATGACCTTGGAAGCCGCCTTTAATGAATATTGTATAATGGTGTACAGTGCTCTGAAAACGAACGTTCTTGGTACCTGACAGATTTCTTTAGTTTCAGATCATCAAACAAATGCACATATGAGACAAATATAAACTGAAAAAATATATCAAACGGTTTTCAATTTATGATTTCTCTTACTAACTGAGAAAAGGCTATTCAAACCAACCTAGCTTCGTGTGAAAATCAAATCGTTTTTCATGTTTAATTATGAACTGACTGGGATTTACCAATTTGTTCAGAAAGCTGAATTCACGTTTACTAACCACGCACATGACTGATTACAGCCTAACCTGAAGAATCAAGAAATCAACAAGCGATCATCTCCTTTAGGAGTGTCCAGCCTACCTAAATTATTCCAAAATTAATTTAATGACTCATCCAGGAGGCCACAAAAGAACAAAGGAACAACACTGCAGTCAGTGATCATGATTCAATAATAGGAAAGAAATGTAATTAGTCTTTCACAGTGAGACAGGCTTCAGACATTTCTCAGACATTCAAACTATTTGTGCAAACAATCAAGGGTTCTTTGTTTTAGTCTTTAAACCTTGATGACCAAGCTGAGTCTTAACTATCTTTGTCTTCTCAGGCTGGAAGATTTCTTTCTCTGTCAACGTCTCACAGTTCATATTCATTAATTGGTTTTATAAAATACATTTTGGCCAACAATAGAGGATAACTGCAGCAAAATGCAGCAAAATCAAACATTTTTTTCCTAATAATAAGTCTAAAGGAAGTCTACAGGAAGACTTATTATCAGTCTTTGCACTTAGCTTACCTGCACCATGTTTCTCTTAACACTTGGGTGATTCTCAGCTAACTTACAACCCAGGTCTTTCAAAAGACATATCAACATCCTTTGCAGGTAAACACCAAAAACAACCATCCAAGGTCTTCAGTCTCTCTTCAACAGTAACAAACGCACTAAAATAAATATCTAAGATTCAAACAGGACAGACCTCTTTGAAAATGATGATGCAAGTGATGATGCTTCAGTTGTGGCACTTTTTGTCATATGGTTGCGTGATTTTAGCCATTTTAAATAGATTAAATATGGGGGTGTCCTAATTTATTCACCACCAGAAATTATATTTGTTGTGATATTTGGAGAAAAGTTTAGAAGGTATTCGTTTTCCAATATTTATTGTCCCTATGGTAGCACTAGGAATATAAGGCAAAGAATCAGGCAGAAGAATCAGGTTATTTGTCATCACTACCAGTCAGCAGCCCTCTCAGCAGATACTACTTTTGGCACTGCAAGAATTGATCCAGTATTAATCCTTACAGGAACACAAAACAGTAGCTGGACTGTTCACTCAAAAGCTGATTTACTGTAACCTTAAAAGCAGAAATTAAAAATGTACCACAAGAAGCTTTTCCGTTCTTATGCCTAAAAAGATATTGATTATAATTTAACAGTGGCGTAAAAAGAAAGCTAAAAATGATGGCTAAACTTCAAAGGTGATCTAGTCAAACTGTTCAAAAATATCAGTCAGGATTTAAAGGGAAAACTGAAGAGTTTCAACATGGGATGCACTCAGATTTTCTTTATTGGATCAATGGATGAATTTTGCAATGTCTTGTTTATTTAACACACTTATACAATCAACATTGGAAATATTTAACTAAGAGACAAAACTAGTGTATCTTATTATCACAGAGAAAATGAGCAATTTGTTTGTAAAGGGTCAACATTCCTTAAACCTTATAAGAACCTTTCATTAATTAGTGTTGTGTTCTCAACCAGTAGGATAGTAATGCGATGTGATGAGGCTTCCTGATTTGATTCATGTGTGGGGTGTTAAAGTTAACACGTTAATTCCTTTGGTTTATTAAAGATAACATGGAAAAAAAATCAGACGACTGGCTGCTGAATAAGCATGACTAACTAAAGTATGCGTTTGTTCTTGAACTGAAAACAACAACAATAATAATTAATGCAAGAAAACACTTGCAGAAAATGAAGAAAACGAGCCTAATTAAATGTTCAAGTCATATTCAATAAATTAGAATATGCATTCTGAGGCTCTTTTGTCAGATGAAAAGTGCCTTTTGAAAATAACCTGAAATCAATTAAAAATATTTTTCATTAAGCCCACATTTCTAATCATCTTTGTGTAATTATTCTATATGAGGTTTTTCACTGAGTGAATTGCGTTATTGACATAAACAGAAAGCAACAAAAAAAAAATTCTTCTTTCTTCTCTTTAAATCTTAATCATGAGAAGAATTAAGGTTGATAATTTTCCGTACTGTAATCTGGAGTCTGATTTTAACTAAGGTGAGTATTTCCTATGAATAAATGCGGTTCTATTGAATAACGCGTTGAACGCGTTCATCTTTTACAATAACAGAACTCCATGTCGAGCAGAAACAAAGAGGGCGTATGCCGAGGGGAGGTGCGCTCTTCCTGGAGACTCCTCCTCTCTGCATAATGTGCCGGCTGCCTCATTGAAATGACTAGACAGCAGAAAAACAGACTCTCAGCGGCAAGTCGGGACACTGGCGAACCGGCTAGGGAAACAGCCTAAAGTGACCGAGAGCGGGGCTGGAAAATGGGCTGCAATTAACCGACAGAGAGTCCTTAGAGCAAGCGGCATCCGCAACAAAGAATAAGTTTTATTCGCCTCAAGGAAGCGGATGGGAATTATTCGGGATTTGGGTTTTTTCTCCTCCTCAGCTGTGGTACCCTAAGGTCAGATTACAAAGAGAGGAGAGGTCGGGCTCTGTTGGAGATGGATTTCTTCTTTGCAGAGGTAAGTCGGATCAGTTTTCTTCGCATTAAGCGCAGTTTTAGGAGCTGCTTACTTTTAGTGTAAGCCGGAGTGACTGTGGGACCCCCCCACGCTCTTTGTTTGGTTCTAACGTCCGTCTGTGTTTTACGGACGCATTTTTTAACTATAAGGGGTTTTTAGTAACTTGTGGGGTTTTTTCTGTTCTTGTGACGCTTTTTCATTTATTTTTATATCTTATAACAAGGTTACTTTCTCTGAGCTGGACTCTAATGGAAACTTAAAAGCCTCTAATAAAAATTCACAACTATTCACTATCATCTAACTGGAGAATAAACAATAACAGGACAAACTGACTCAGTTCCATTATCAGAGCCTCATTTAAAGGATGTTATATATATATATATATATATATATATATATACCTACCTGTAAAAGCTGACCATGCTCCATGCTGGCTGGATGTGTCATGAGGCATTCAGCCCAAACACCTCAGGGTTGAAGGGAAATCATGGCTGCAGGTCTGAATTGTCATCCCCCTGTGACTCAGAGGAGGGCACAGACTCTGACAGAGAGCCTGTGTGTTGGTGCAGTGTTCACTTCTTGTACCTCCTGTTGGCGGCACCAGCCTCGCCCCTCTGTGATGTGCTGAGTTCTGACTCAACAGAAGACTCATAGATCATGCTTCTTGCACCAAAAAGATTATTCCACATTTTGCCCTAAAGCTCACTAGAGGTTCTTCTTGCAGTTTTACTAACTTAGGAAGTTTGTTTTTTTTATGTCATATTTTCAGAGTCAGGATTGCTTATTTACAATTTATGTTTGAAAACTGTTTTTTCATGCACAGTGCCAACTAAAACTATTCCCACTCCTTGTAATTTTCCTCATTTTGTCACTTTACAACCACAAACTTTATAGTATTTTACTGAGATTTGTGCTGTTGGACCAACACAAAGTAGGGCATAGAGGAAGATAAATAATACAAATAAAAATCCAAAAAGGACATGATTTGTGGAACAGTTGTTCTTTTAGAAAATGTTCCCACCTGCTGCACCTCCAGATTTAGTGCTGGGCCCTTTGGTTGATTATCCAACCTGTCAGCTAAGGTGGAAAGCCATTCCAAGTTAGGTTTGTAGTTGTATCGTACACTGAATTTTCAAGAAGTAGATTGAACTGTGCTCTGTAAGATGTTAAAGCTGAGGCTCTTCTTTAATAAACTAACATTTTTACTCCTCTGCTGTGTTTGTTGGTCTTCCTACAGCTGATTTCCCACAAATGTTCTTTATCATAGCTCTGAGGCCTTCACAGAACATCTGGATTTATACTGAGATTAAATTACACAAAATCTTAAATTAAATACACTGAAGTTCACGGTTCTAAATGGACAAAATGTGAAAAGTCATCAACTGATCTCTTTATGTAAAGTGAAGTGACTTTCAAACAGGGTTTTCTTTTTACTTGCTAATATGTTCAGATGAAAAGACAATTTGGATTCAGCTGTCTCAGATAATGCTGAGCTGGATTATGCTGCATAATCTGACTTTATCAGAGTGATATCCTAAACAGGAGAAGATTAATATTTAGGATCATCTGTAATTTACCTATCTTGTGGACTTTTTCGAATTTCATTTCAACCAAACTGCTTGTCTATTTCTGTTTATTTGTTTATTTATATTTGCATCTCTGCATTTCTAAGTGTTGAAAAATCTGTATTTACATGATGCCATGTCTGATATAATAAATGTAGATCCACAATGTTCCATGCTAGTCATCTATTGCAAAGATGTTGCAACAATATTTACTTTAAAACAATAATCCAGCTACAGACTAACAACAAACTGATTTTATTTGGTTTTGATTAAATTTTTTTATAATTGTTATTTTATAAAAAACAATATAAAATGTAAAATTATGGGATAACAACTAAGTTACCCCATATCCCAGAAGTTATCCTATAAATTTTAAAGCTTGAAAACCACATTTGGTTTCCTTTTTTTTTTCTTTTTTTTACTGTTTTTCCAAAATTAAATTTCAGTTAAATTCAATTAAAAGAAAATATAATGGTATTTGGTCATTTCCTGGGTGTTTAAACTTAATAGAAATTTTTGACTTTATTTTGTTACAGAGTATTTATGATTGTACCCCGTAATAAAACACAAAAACTGTGTTAGATATAAATCGACTGAACTGCCCTGGTTCTTTAAGTGACCTTTGGTGTCATGGAAGAAAGCCAGTTTCTGAAATTCTGCAGAGTAACAGTTTGGATTTAATTAAGCAGGAGTTCTGGATGCAAGAAGAGAGCTTAAGTTCAACCCTGTGAAACTAAGTGCAACAAGATAAACCCTTAGCACAATTCATTAATGGGGCTCTAGATATCTGAAAAGGAACAAAGTTGTAATATATTCGTTTCATTGTTTCATTTTGTTTTAACTCATTTGAAAATCTTCTATTGTAGTTTGGCGTCAGGATTTCTTTAGAGGTTTTGTTTTACTTAAATTGCATAAATAGTTTGTAGAACGTCTTTTTGTCACATTCAGGACTGCAAGTTTTTTGAGGTTTATCTCTAACAGTGTCTCACTGACAGAATTTATACCTGCTTTCTTTGGTAAAACTCTCCAAACTCAGTAAGATTGGATGGAGAAAGCTTTTGAATTATTTTTTTTTTTTTCAATTACTGCCTCAAATTATGAATAGGATTTGATCTGGACTTTGACTTGTTCGTTCTGGTGTGAATATACTTCAATCTGAACCACTTCACTGAGGCTGTGGCTGAATGCTCAGGGTTAGTGTGCTGCCACAGGGAGCTTCTGCCACAGTCTTTCATATCGTCTAACATGTTCTCTTTCAAGACACCCTTGGATTTAGCTCAGTTCATCTTTCTTATCAGCTCTGAACAGATTCCTTACTGCAGAAAAACAACCACAGAGTATGATTCTGCCACCACCATGTTTCACTGTGGGGAGGGCATGTTCAGGGTGACGTCTAGAGTTACTTTTATCCCATGCATAAAACTCTGTATGCTGGACAAAAAGTTCAAATCAGAGCACCTTCTTTCACATGTTTCTTGCATCTTCTGCAGCTCCTCCAGAGTTGCCATGGACCCTGACTAATTTTCCCTGGCCCTACTTTTTACTTTTACTTGAGTAAATTTATGTTGAAGTACCGCTACTCTTGCTTGAGTACAGGTTTTGGTGTACTCTGTCCACTTATGCTTACTATTACTAAATTGTCCAGTGCTACAGAATTGTGAATAATTTTACACAAAAAGTGCCCCGAGGACACCTTGCATGCCTGAATTGTGCCTTGTATGATGATATTTGTGCCTGGGAAGATAGTTACAGGGCAGCAATCATGGCAACCTGTCAAGAGAAGTGGCGACTACGAGGGCGTGCACGCTAAGATCTCATCCTGAACGCCCATCCTGTCCATCAGCGAAGGCTCTCAGGAACGGACACGCCACCATAAAAACCTCAGCGCCGTGACTCCACGCCCAATCCATCCGCTGAGTGAATGTGACTCCACTTTAAAGCCCACCAGCTGCTGGACCCGGTAGCAACATACAGTATATATCTGACTTCATTAGATTTCATTAAAGCTCCTTTACTGTCACTTTTAACCCTTTACAGATGAGATGTCCCCTCAGATATTAAAATCCTCAGTGAAACATCCAGCTGATGAAGTAGAATTTGAGCTATTTTGTAAATGTGGTCGACGATTCCACTATAGCAGCGGCAGCAGCTGCACTCTGTAGAGCCACACGAGGAGTTCACCACACCCGTTAACTCCTTCCTTACATTACATTGCAAATTCCTTCCTCTTATATATACTCTAACAGAGAGAATCCCAAATTCCCAACCCTGACCTTGCAAATTCCAGGTCAAGGCTTCATGTCATCCCATCGTCGTATTGCTGTAGTGGCAAGGCTTTAGGTTTCACACCTTCACCCTTCTACACAGATATAGGCTCACACACTTAAAGCATCCCTAGGAACGCGATGAGCTGTTTATGTCTGGCTCCATTTAGTCGGAGCAATGGATCTACCAGCTTGGTAAAAAAGTTCTGTCATGACATGGACATTGTGAGAAACCTGTTTGGATTCTCTAGGCTATTTTCCTCCTGCAATGTCGACGGCCTTTCTGTTCGGTTGTCACATCATTCATCTCCTACTTTAAAGAGCAGAGAGTCAGAGGTTGCTGCGCCCAACTTTTGAGGATTTTTATCGCAAAATCTGTTGCAAAGGAAGATAATCGACAAATGTATTACGTCTTGATTAAGAAAAACACTCTCTTCGGTTCTTTCCAGACACATTTTCAACCACATTACAGCACTGAGGCTGCACGGGTGACAGTTTTAAATGAAAATAATTTATTTTTGATGCTACATTGTCTCATGTAGTAATTATAAATTGGGGGTAAAGAAAGATCACAAATGGGGTTCCTCAAAGCTCTATTTGTGGGTCACTTTTATTTGATTTCTAAATTACAATTTTAGATATATCTAAGCCTATACATAAACTGCTGATGTATAATGTTATTTCTTTTAGTGATGATTCCAAAGAATTTATTGTTAAATATCAGAACTTGGACTGCCTCAGTAAGAGTAAACACCACAAAGCATACAGTAAACCTATATTTTAACACAAATTGACAGGTCAGTATTGTTGTCAGAGTCCTGACCAATACCAGTTAAATAGATTATATTACAGCAGTAAGTGTATTGGCTCCCTGTTTTTATAAGGACGTTACCATCATTTAACCAATCATTTTTGCTAAATTTAAATCATGGTTTCTTTCTAATCATGTGGTGTTTAAATTGTACTTTTATTCTCTTGTTTTTTAATGTGATTTGCTATAAAGCACTTTGGATTACCTTTTGTATGAATTATACTATACAAATAATCTTGACTTCCATCCAGATGGCCCTTGAAGTGAGGAAAACTGTCAGGAAGTAAAGTTCGGATGTGGTGAAGGAAGGAAAGAGAGGTTAAAAAAAATGAGGCCTGCATTCCTGTAAATCTTCTTTAAGCAGCTCTCCTAATTCTCAATTACTCATGAATCGGTTATTGTGAGGATTATCGGGCCTAATTAGAAGATTGTCAAACTGTGCTGTTGAAACTGTGGTTAATTTACAGCAGTGATTGTTTAGGATTAAAGAGTGGAGGACATTATTACGAAGGCGGTGGTTTGTGTGTGCGTCAGTAGGAATCCTGCAGCTTTGCTTCAGTCCAGTGTTTGGATAATCTGTCACAGCAGCGCAGAGGCAAATTAGCAACAGATATTTGTCTAACCATGAACCAGAAAACATGGATTATCCTCCCTGAATCAGGTGAGCTGGTGTAGCTCATGAGAGTTTGTTTAACTCTGCTTTCCAACTATAATGGACCGTTGAGTATTGTGATAGATTTCAGCAGAGCAGTTTGCATTTGATATAACTGTATCAGTAACCTGAACTCCCCCCTATCTATCAGTGAGCTCAGCTTCATGTCGGGAGATCAGTGCTATGATAACCTCCTGCTGACACCAAGCTGTTGACTTTAGCTCTATCAGCTACGTTTCTAAGCGCTTCATACAAAGCCGTCTGCGCTTGTGCTCATCAGAGGAAAATGTATGCGCCTGTCTTTCAACAGGTTTTCAGAAGTAACAAATAGCGGAGCGCAGACGCGTGGCTTCCTGTCTGCTGGGGTCATGATGATGGGCAAACAGTCGCTGTGTAGAGTCTCTCTTAGTCACATCTGCTGATCCACCTGGAAAAAATGTTAGAGGGATCAGAGTTTTATGATGAAAGTTAAGCTTTTATAGGCACATTTCAGCTTTAAGGCTAGAACTTTATTTTCCTACAAAATAAGTTTTGCTTTAAATGTTTAGGAGTCAGCATTGGCCATCATTGACATTGCATTAACCACTGATGTTTGGTTATTTCTAGAGACTTAGTCAAAAAATATAGAAATAAAAATTTATTTTATTCACAGTTGTGATAGTTTTATGATAATTGATTGATTACTCAGGGTTAGGTGACCAGCTACACTGACTATTATGATATTTAGAGAAGTAGGTGGTGTTAAATAGACAATGGACTGAACTTATAGAACAGTTTTCCAATAATTTTGACCACTCAAAGCGCTTTACACTAGAGTCACATGTGTATAATTCATACACTGATACACAGATCGGTAGGCAATTTGGGATTAAATGTCTTGCCCAAGGGCACGTCAAAATGTGGAAGCGAGAATCGAACCTGCAACCTTCCGGTCACAAGATAACTACTCTACCCACAGTCGCCACCTTTAGGTCAGAGGTTTGCAACTCCAGTGCCTTTATCTTGCGCTTTCAGACGTAAGACTAAAATCAAATGAATGGTTAATGATCAGACCTTGGTTAAACACACTATCATGCAAAGGTGGTAATTCAAGCTTCTGTTTCAGGTGTTCGTGCAGGGATGTCTCCATTGACAAATAGAGTTACAGCTTTCTCCCTACATACATTTTCATACAAAACTTGATTTTTCTCTTTTTAAAGGAAGGAACAAGAGTAGCAGCCAACATTTAACCATCTAACTGGCAAGGAATGTGGGCCAGTACTGATGGTTTACACTAGTGGTGTCCAGAGCTACTCTCCTGCAACTTTTAGGTGCATCACTTCCCCAACACAGCTGAATCAAATCACTGATTGTCATTCAGCATAGCGAGCCATTCATTTCACTCAGGGGCGTTGGAACAGGGATTAATCTAATAGTTGCAGGATGGCAGCTCTAAAGGACTGGAATTAAGCACCCTCAATTACAGCAGTGTAGAAATTCTTGTGTGTTTTTTAACAAATAAATTCCAATAATTCAGATGTATATTTTTTACTTTATATGAGATTGGAATAAACTCTTAAGTTCATCTTAGTAACATAACACATGTTCCCAAAGCTTTCAATCTCTGATCTGAGGGAGACTGTTTGCCTAATATTTAACCAAAGCTACTCTTTCCTCAGATTCACACCTGAAAATTATTTTCAACAATCCCTTCATACTTGACAATGAAATCTCTTAAATTTATTTTTCATGCAGGCATTGTGTTTCTGTGATTCATGTTTGGAATTGTTTGTCCTACATCTTTGCCTATCAGAAAAAAAAAAAAGAGTTGCTGGTCATCCTATTGGCTGTCCGGTACGCACAGACACGCAGAAGCTGTGCGACAGTAACCAGTCTCTTAAATCCTCTGGTTCAGAAGTCCCGTCAGGCAGCTTAATAACAGCCGACCTGTGATTACTGCTTCCTGCCCAGATGTTAACTTTCCTTATTTAACCTCCTATGATTACTGTCAGCGGATAGGGAGCTTATTATAGGATGGGACATGTGTGTCTCCAACTTACACTATCCCATGAGTGCAGGTTAACTACATGGAAATACAGCCTCAGTTGGAAAAAACATTTGTAAGCATTGCGTCCTATGATGAGATTACTTCCAAAGCTGCAGTTTCAAATCTAAGCGGTGAAGCAAACATTCATTAGGACTGAAGTAAGCATCACTCACTGAGGGATCCTCTGCCGCAGAGTTTAATCTGCAGTCCGTTTTTTAACATTCAGAATGACGTGTATCAATTCTCCATATGACAATAACATATTTTCACCAGTTGGATGGCATTTTGTGGTTCCTGATGTCTGGACTTGATAAAGATATATATGAGTGAGATGATGCAGTAGATAGATGGAAACATCATAATGGTGATAAAAAGGAAAGAGAAGAGGGCAGAGAATGAGAGTAAATGTAGTTATTACATGAAGTGCAATATTTAGCAACAATATTGTTGTACTTCTACTACTTCACATTTCATTATTTCTGCTTTCTCTTAATCATGAAAAATTAACAAAGAGCCATGTCTGTAGCCGGGTACTTGGACTAATGCATGAACTGGCAGCTTGTTTGTGTTTCCTTTCAGCTTGTTAAATTATTAAAGTCTACATTGTAATTTAAAGTGAACCACTAACACAGTGCTGAGTGAAAATCTCGTCTGTCTGTGCACTCCAAGTTTCCCTTTTCGTTTCACTGCAACATCATCCATTAAGAACGAATCATTCTCTGCTTAGGAAAACATTACAGGTGATAATTGCATGTTTCACACTCACATATTGAAAGGCACATTTTATCCGTACACATTGAGCAATTGAAGTGTCTCTTTCATGTTTTTGATCCTCCAGCTTGGTGCCTTTTCTGCATTTGAAACAAAATGATCAATATTATAATTAATATATACCCATTAGATGGAAAGTCTTTAATTGCAGTTGTATGAGAGCAATGTTTGTCATATCATCAGACTTAAATGTGTGGCTTACATTTGCATTCAGCCCTCTTTTCCATGCTACCCATAAATAAAATCAAGAGGAGCTAAGTGTATCCATCCATACATACATCCATCCATACATACATACATCCAATGTTTGCCACGCATGTGAAAAAGGAGCTGAAAAAGGACATCTGACAAGGTGAGACAGATATTGAATGCTTCATCCTACAGAGAACTATTTATTCACGATGTCCAGAACATACAAATCTCCCCAGTGAAACGCTGTGGTGGCAGCTTTATGCTGCTGGAATGTGTTTCTTCATCAGAGCTGAATGATGATGAGTGGAGGTAAATACATGACAAACCTGGAACGAAACATCTGTAAATGTCTTAAAACTAGAATGATGTTCACCTTCCAGATAGAATAGAACTGTTTGGATTAAGGAATGCTCATGTGTTACAATGGTCCAGTCGAAGTCCAGAAGTAGAACCAATTGAGAATGTGAGACGAATGATTTCACCCATGCTCTCCTTCCAATGTGGGAAAACGTGAGGCTTTTTTTTTTTTTTTTTTTTGCAGGAATGAAAGGACCAGATTTTTAATCTGGTTAACGTCCAGGCCTTTGAAAACTCTCTGACATACCCGGTTAAAGTTGTCACTGTAATCACAGTAAATGAGATTCTTCAAAATGATTTTATTGTAATGGAATTTGAAAAATTTCCACCTACTTCACACATATGGTGAACGCTGTGTTGGTCTTTCAGATGAAATCCCTTAGAAATACGTTGAAGGTGGTAGTTGTAAAATGACCAAATGCAAATATTGTTGCAAGGCGATTTATATGTATGTATTCAATAAGCTAACTGATAATAGATAAGTTGTTTAATCAGTCAGTTTGGAAAGCACATTATTCTTAAAAATAAACAACAGCACCACTTTAGTCATAGACATGTCATAGACAGAATAACTTCCCAATATGGAGTCACTGACACCTTCCACTGTCCCACTGATCGTGCCCCAAATGTCTCCCACAATCAAGCTAACACACCCGAAGTCCCTGACAGTTCTGGCTGAGCGGCATTCCTGGGATACCCCCAGGATCCCTGCTGTGTGACCCCTCTATAAAAGTCAGGTGGGTCCAGGAGAGGTCAGACGTGCAGATGACAGACAGGAAGGGGGGTCAGCCAGGTGGGTTCTGTAGATAGAGTGAACTCACGAAGCTTAGCTGAATATCCACTCAAATATATAATAATCACATCATTTCTGGCCGCAGACCTCTCTGTTATACGGACGTTATGATCCGTATATGTTCACAAACGATAACAGAACCTCGAGTTGGGAGTCTGGCAGAGAGTCAAGTGCTCCACTTATTTCTGTCATGCTCCTAAAGATGTGGTTTGTAATGCAAATGATCTTCAATAGACTTATTAACAACACAGTAGATTAGCTCTGTCGGATGATGATGGGGGTGGAGCATTTTAACCCATTTCACCCTTTGCAGACAGGGAGGGCCTGCTCACTGACTGTCACATACACACACACACACACCCACACACACATGCAGAGACAGACATCTAATGTAATCTAAATACAGATGAAAAAAAAATGCTGCTGAATGTGTTTGATTGTCTTCCAGCATGTGACACTTTTGTTAATAGGTTTCTGCCCTTCTGTCGAAACAAAAACAGTTTGTGTCAGTGTTAAATAAGAACGGCAGCTGCCTCCAGGCAGTCCTCCTCTAAACATGCTTACAATCTCCTCAGCATGGGGGCTCGAGCTGTGCTGCAATATGAGAAACAATTGAGGATTTTTCTCCCAGACACAAACTGGGGGGAAGCCCTGTTCCCCATGGGGACTCCTCCTACTCCATTAGCAAATTTTCTGATCAGCTGCTCACTCTATTATTAATTCATATGTCCTCCCTGCACAGATGTTAGAGGTTGCCTTTAATCATCTGATGTTCCTCCTCTGTCACCGACATCCCCCCCACCCCTCCACTTTGATGCTCTGGCTTAGAAGTGTTAGCTGTGCCACTTTTTCGTTGTTTCAGGAGGTGGAAACAACGAAATGAGAAAATCTAAAGTATAATCGGCACGTTTGAGAATGATGCCTAATTACTTGAAGTTAACGGAAGAGCTAGTATTTTTGTGATGTCAAGGAAATCCAATGAGGTTTTGCTTTTTGTAGAACAGATAGCGCTCAACCTACTGGAGATCCTAAATCCAGTGGGACCTTTGCCCAGATTCCCCTCTTAGCCTAATTCAGCCTGCTTAATTAATCTCACCAGCTACTTGGCACATTTCTGCTCGTTCCACTCTCACATCATTCAGGAGATGCCCTTACTATCCCTCCATTATTCTCCCTGCTCTTATTTCCAATTGAAAGCATACACATAAAGCAAAAAAAATAAAAAAATAAAACTTTTTCTGTATGCCTCTCCAACTCAGAAAAAAATCATGAGTGTGCTTTCTTAGCTGCGTTTTTAAAAACTGGAAAATTGGGAGTAAAACTGATTGCAAATTTGCAAACCATTTAAAAGAACTGTCCTGTAAATCTTCGTCCTTGTGGTTCTCAGCCTCATCAGGTTCAAGTTCAGGTTACTATTTGTGTAGTTTATCTTTATCCTTTTAGGAGTTGCTTAAATCAGGTCACCATGGTAGAAAGTGACCCACAAAAACACAAAATCTCTCTGTTTGGACTTTAAGTTAACTTTTATGTAGCAGAGAGTGTGTAAGGTAAAGGTGAATGCAAGTGAGCTGTTTTAATGTGCTGGTAGTTTATTTTAAAGTCTTTAGTATCTGTGCGGTGATGTTAATCTGTTTAAACTATGATTTGTTAATGTAATTTTTCTTGCTCTTTTGGGTGAAACAGTTAAGCTTCTAAAGAGTTTGTAGCTTAAATAACTCGACAATAAAGTGACTCAGATAAATTTGAACTGTTCTCTGAACTGATTGTATGTATGAGATGCACCAGAGACATTAGTTGACCTGATGATTTGTTGACCAGGTGGCAGCCCACTCTGTGACTTGGTAACATCTTTAAAGATGTAAAGTGAGTAACTGTGGTCTAATGGACAGGCTTTTTAATGGCAGGTGTGAATGGTCACTGAAGGCTCGTCTACTTACATCCTAATCAGCCATGCTAATGGAGGGTCTGTAAAGGGACATGGGGTTTAAATGTTTCTCTTTGTAACGAAGCAAGCAGAATGTTTTGTCTGGGACTTGCAGTGTGAGTGTCCTCTCTGCAATACATCTAGCTGCTATTAAAAGGAAGATAGTCACATATTACACTGACTCTCTTTGATTGGCTTTTGAAAGTTATAAATGACACTCTATCCCTATATAATTTCTTATTTTTGGTTTGCTTTTGATAACCAGTCCTAGAAATATTCTACTTCCCCATAAAATATCAACACTGACATTGTCAGAAGGTGATGTGAGAATTAAATCAATGAATTTCAAATAAATCATCTTGCAAATGGTTAGATCGAATTGCCAAATTTTCATATATTAGTGGGGTCGGGAGGGGTGCTGGTGCCTATCTCCAGCAAGCGTTTCAGGTGAGAGGCAGGGTAGACCCTGCACAGGTCATCAGTCATATGTTTGTTAGAATTATTTAAGAGATGTTGAGGTGAACAGTCAAAACGGTTTTGATTGGTTTGTCTGGGTCAAGAGAAATCGGTTGGCATCCCCCATCACATGTGTTATATATTTTAAGTGTATGATACAATAAATTTAAATTAGATTTAGAAATAATAGAATGTTAAAAATACTATGACACAGTGTGCTTGTACTTCCAATACATTCACACTGCACAGAGAGTTTAAAGCTGTTTTTAGCTTTTGTCTCAAGTTGGGCTTTTAAATGACCAAGTAGCTAAGGCTACTTTTAAATGTGTAATAATTTGTAATTTAGGGTCAGAATGCTATGGAGCTAGACCTCAAAAAGGCGTGTCCAGAACTTCTGTGAATTTTCCCATTCAGTAGAAAGGAGTTCTGCATGACTGTAACATTTCCTCTCTTCAGTATCAGGAAAAAAATAGCACACAAATATCCCTAAAAGATACATTTGAAGCAGATCTTCTGCATCTAAGCACTACAATTAAAATACTTTTCAGGAAACCAGCTGTGTGCACTCAGGCTTCACCCTGCAGCACCCACAGCTGCTGAATGGTGTTCACTAAACAGGGGACTCATTCATCACTTCCTTGAATCCACACTGTGATCCAAGAAATTAGCCTGTCATAACTAATTGTTCAAGCATGTCCAACTCAGGTTGAGTTAATTAGCTTTCCTTTGTTGCGGCTCATCTGATCACCTGATACTGTCTGAACTCATGCCATGGCAGGCAGAGAGAGAAGGAGAGACACAAGAATAGAGAGAAAGAGCAGTGGCACCTTGTGCTGTGTATGTCCTTAAATATTTACGTGGCGTTCATTAGAAAATCTCTGAGCTGGATGTCATCATTCAAGCCGTGGAAACTCAAGCCCTGAGCTTTGGCATCACGTCTTTCAGGCAGAGTGGTTTCTGTGTCAGAAAGCACGATGGGACATTTCTGCGAGGCCTGTTGCGGCAGACCGAGTTGCTGTTGTCACTGGGTCAGCATCAGCACTGCTGCTGCACGTGGTCGGGGACACACAGCATCAGAAATCTGTAACGAGGTTCAGCTGAAAGTGAAGTGGCAGCAGTTCATCTTAGCTTTCTTCAATACAGCCACTAAAAACATCTGGTTAGAAGAAACACAGGAGTGGAGTCAAGTGACGCCCTGTAATTAAACCCAGAGGCAATTGCCTCATTATCAAATGTGCGCTGTACTTTCCAGGGATTATCGTGTAAGAAGCGGCTGGTTCACTGTTTTTATAGAATGGTTGGCCATGCAGCAGCAGCAGGTAATTCAAGTCTCGGGGACTTTAAAACACGAGCTGATACCCGTGCCCCCTTTGTGTCCCAGCTGGCCTTTGTTTGAGATATTTCCGCCTGGGTAACTTCCGAACGCGGAGTTAGACGAAGCAGCCTTTGTCCCGACTTAGTGACGGAGCCCCTGAGGATGGAGAGATGAGTGCGGGGGGAAGTTTTGTTTGGACCATCTGTTGCTGTTGCTGAGACAATTTGTCTTGACTTTATACCCTCCTTTCTCAGACTCCTTACACACACACACATTTTCAGAGATACAAAGACAGAGAGATGGACAAAAACCCCAAGTGCTACTTAAGTTACTTGAAAATATTTAAATTTATCTTAAATTATTCTGATTAAATATCTTGTTAGAAGCTGCAAAAGACTTAAGACTCAACTGAGATTTAAGATTAGTTTTTAGTTTGGATCAATGCTATGTGACTTGAACATTTCATCTCTGTTGAAATGCAGCAAAAGAGACTCAAGTTTTCAATAATGTTTAGTGAAAATCTAACACTGCACATCATCCTGAACACACACTCATACTGAAACTTTTCTGTTGATGACATTGTTGATAGTACAACAATATAGCCAAAGTACACTGATGTGTTAGAGTGGTCCAGTCAATCAATTCAAAATCTGTGGCAAGGTTTAAATTGTTCAGATGCTTTGACCTACTTTTGCAAAGAAAAGTTTGCTAAATTTTCAGTCTCTTGTTGTGCAAATCTGGTGGCAAAATAACCTAAAAGTCTTGAAGCTGTATGTGTAATAAAATGTGGTTCTACATCACTTTGCGCACCTGACTTTTCAGATCTTTTCACCATTATTAATTTCTGTGTAACACAAAAATAAAGGTTGTAGCATAAAATATGGCAAAATCAAAGGATATTGATTCTTTGGAAGGCACTGAAAGTAAAATAATTTGCACTTTCGTCCTAATTATTTTCTCAAAAAAATTGAGACTTGATTCATGACAGGAACAAACTTGACAACTGTTCCTGTCATGAATGAATTTTGAAAGTATTTATGAGATGTAGCAGGCAAAACAAACTCCAGATGAACGGAGAACATCTGGGTCTGTGTCAGCAACTGAGCCGCCTAAAACCCACATTTTTTATTTATTTTTTTCCCCGAAATGTCTGCATGATTGAAATTTTCTACTGATGCAACACTGGATTTGCTGAGTGGGAAATCACAAATCCATGAGCCATCCCAAAGCTTTCCAAGTTACTACTTGCCCATGGTTGTTGCCTGCTTGTCTTGTAATATTCAGTGTTACAACATATTTTCATCTTTTGCCTCTTTGTCATCTTTGTAACCAGAATAATTGACACAAAGAACCTGAGCGAGATGGAATGTTAAATAGTTTAAGGCTTGGTTTAAACTCCTCCTCTCCACAGTTATATAACAGCAAAAGATTTACTTCAAATCCTCACAGGGAGCTCGATTAATCACCTCGCTTGTCTCACATGAAGCAGCTTTTAAAGGTTCCAGCCTTTCACAGTGAGATGGTACCAGGTCGGTACTGCCCTGATGTGGAGCTCACTAATCGTGTAATGAAAAAACTTGTGTGTCAATGTGAGGCCACGTGCTGCGGAGCACCTCCATTACACATGTGTTTGTCTCCTTTTCAACACAATAGGAGGCGGGACATTATCAGCTGCCCACACCCTTCCTTTTTCCCCCATCACTTCCCCCCACCTCACCCGCCTCTTAATTTATAGGACCCTCTTCATCCCACTGGCTGCTGTCCCCTGAGGCCTGATGGCCACTTTTAGCTCTGCTTCATTAGCCGGATGTAAGCACAAAAAAAAAGAAGGCTTGATGGAAGATGACTGCTTGAAAACATCAGTGCTTTGTCTAAATAGCAGAACTAAATTTGAAGTGTCAAAAAAAGATGCAAGACCAAACTTTTACTTGAACTATTAAGGAAATGCATTTATTGTATTTTGTAACAGAATAACTCCACAAGCAGCAATTGTTCTGCATTAAATCGTATCATGGAGAACCGTCCTGGTAGTTCCTCTCATATGCTCCATGGATGAGAGTATATGCTGCCATGGCAGCCTGTTGTTAATTGTTAATGAGGATTGATGTCTGGAAGTGGTGACCTCGTCTAAGCTTTCCTACTGGAATCCATGCATATTGATCTTTTCAGTTTTTATGCTCTGTTGGACACACAATTCATTTATGCTCCACGCTCCCCCGACTGCCTCATCGGCAGCACTTCTGATGATTGATGGTTGGTTAGAGACAAGCTTTTTGTGAGGGCGGTCTGACTCTGACATAGGTGTTCAGCTAAAACTGTACTCATAAAATGATACTGCATTCTGCAAGGAGTGAGGGTGTAGCTCACTCTAACTCCAGAGAGCCTTACTTTCAGGTGATCTTCTAAATCTGACTTGAGCAACATATTTTCAGGATTTATGGAAGTTTTGGTTTTTAGACTTTGAATGCTGATTTTTCTCTCACATTCTGTCAATTCCTTGACCAGTTGGAAAAACATTTTTAAATATGGATATTTTTTTTTTTGGTTCTTTGTTTCCAGAATGTTATTCTCTTATTTTTTTAAGGCATTTATAGGGCCATATAAAAAGAAGAGTTTTACAGTGTGTCTGAACCAACTTTCCACATCTAGACACAACACTTTCAATTTCTTTTCTGTAAAATGACACAAGCTAAGTCCAAACTGACAATGTCCATAGACATGAACTCTTAAGTCTGTTTCAAGTCTGTACTTTGATCATCATCATCATCATGCAGTTTATTTGTATAGCACATTTCAGCAGAAAGGTAATTAAATGTTCTTTACATAATAAAAACATAAACAAAGAAAAAACATTACATTGCACTGGAAAATTAAGAGAAGTAATAAAACATTAAAATCCAGCACAGACTGGTTAACAAGCAAGTCAAGTCTGTGATGGTGAGAATCTGGTTGTCCAGTGGAAAGTTTCATCTGAAAAATATAGGTAGGAAAAGGTTGAGCGCAGGTAAAAACCTAAAAAATGAGATAGAGTGCAGAAAAAAAATTTAAAAGCAGGATTTCATCTCTGTCTGTTTCTAAGACAATTCACGGGGACCACAATTCAATATGTATTTAGATTAAACTAATTTGTTTTGTTCATTTTTGTCAGTTAATTCATTTATTCACAATAAAGTAAATGCTAGCTAGAATTACTTTAATACACTAGCAAAAATGTGTAGTTTAATGTTCAAAGTGCTCTTAAAGAAAAGAATTGAGATACATTTCATCTTTATTGGTTAATACCAATATAGCTGCTTTGGGGCTATATTAGTAGCCCCAAAGCAACTAATATAAACCAACCGAAGATATACGGTTGGTTTATATCTTCTAAACCAACCGTAAGTCAAAGGTTTAAACTTTAAAGCTTTTTTGACGATAGTTTGGATGAATCAAAGTCGTAGCTTAGAAGTTGTAGTAAAATGTCTGACGTGACCTAAAGTTGAAGACCTTTTCCAAGTAAATTTTTCCTTTAACACCCTTCGATGTGTCAGATATGTCTTGTGTAAGTGTGGGAATAGAAAAAGTACAATCAGAAGGTATTATTCTTAATATAATTTTATGCAAAATCCCTAAAACTTTTAAGGTCAGACGTTGTGTGTATATGTTAAGTATATTATGTTGTTTCTTGTGTTTCAGGGAGCCCGTGTCTGGCTGAGACATAAGGAGCAGCTCCTTCCCTCCACTGTCAGCTCTTCTGATGACTTGTCCCTGGTTCTCACATCTGACTACGGGAAGGTGAAATAATTTTCATATCTTGCTGCTTAATGACCTGGTCCACTTGCAACATGATTTGCAAGAAGTTATTTCAAATCCACCATAAAGCAAAAATGCAGCTTAACGACCAAGCTGCAGCTTCAATGCATTGTGTAAAGGAAGCTTTTCCTCTCACTTTTGTTATAATGTAAGGAGGAAATTACCCATTGTACATGTGTGCTTACTGAGCTGATTGTTTTACTGTATGTGTTTCATTTGATGGCTCTGCAGTGCGATCAACACCTTTTGTAAGCAAGTAAGTAAGAATGACAGGAATGAAGTCCCACTGACAAGTCATTGAGCTGAGCTTATCTGCCTGGCAGTGTGCAGTAGTCTTTGTGTCTGGAGGAAATCCTGTTTGAGACGAAGACTCAGAGAGAAGTCTGTATGTCAGATGCTGCAAATCAGAATTCAATAACAAGTTTGCGGAGTTTTTTTTTTGTGCATTAAATTCTCAGGTCCCTCTTGAAAATGAGATCTAGATCTCAACGGGGTTTACCTGGTTAAAGGAAATAAAAAAAATAAATAAATAAAAAATGCATAATAGTCTATGAGTTTTCGGACTCCGGTTAAAATTACTTCTGTTCACAGGATTTAGACTTACAGGAGTACAATATGATCATCCTGCTAATAATTGTCCTAGGCCGACTATTATTCCTTCTTTCACTATTTCTAAAGTGGTAGAAAAAGTACTATAAAAGATGGTGGGAAAGTTTGAAGTATCAAGAAACAATGTGTGGAAATACAACTACGGGCATAGATATTCTTGCCGTAATGGGTTCACTTTAGTCCAGTTAATGTTATTTATATAGCACTAGTTCACAAGAAATTCATCCCCCTCCACCCACTATCAAAAAAAATAATTCAGATCAGTAAAAATTTTTCATGCCATGACAAATTCACGGAAAATTATCATCACTTTTATCCATTTTCAGTGGAGCTTCTGATAAATAGAAGTACTTAGAAGATAGGCTGAATAACTTTGCAAACTCAGCAGAACAACATAAGGCAATCATTCAGAGTTGGTCGAATACAGCTGAGAAAAGAAAGAAAGATAAAATAAATATTTAATAGCTACATTTATTTTCATGCCTTATGATCACCAATATATGGTGATCGCAGAGCCTTTTTTAGAGAGCTGTGGCTCCAAATTATTCTTTTATATGCTATTCAAGTATACAAGAAGTACCAGAGACTGAGTTAAATGGGAGTATTGTGACCACATAGCTCTATTAACAGCTGACATTCTTTAGTATATTTTGAAGTTCTGATTTGAACCCCAAAGTGGGGTCTTACTCCTAACTTTGGGAAGTACATTGCTGATTTTTGAGAGGGATATTTAGCAAAGAAATTCACAGTATTCTGTATTATGCACCGCACAATACTTTTCCTCTATCACATT
This sequence comes from Brachyrhaphis roseni, assembly GCA_903066815.1. NCBI lineage: Eukaryota > Metazoa > Chordata > Actinopteri > Cyprinodontiformes > Poeciliidae > Brachyrhaphis > Brachyrhaphis roseni. The sequence goes on along the minus strand of CAEFZY010018312.1, from coordinate 14,565 downwards.
AATATGCAGCTTGTCACTGACCCAGACTGTTGCCTCAACATGCTATTAAACATTAACCTTCATGCCATGCCAGGGAATTGTGGTGTGTTGAGCTTCAACAACTTCCTCTCCATTGTCATCCAATACTAACACAATGTCTGATTATCTTCCACGTTTTGACCCATCTCTGTTTGTTCAGTGCGTTAATATTGCTTCAAAGAAAACAACCACAACATTTCTGCTTTAATAGCCATGTGGGAGTTTTGTTTATTCAGTCCAAGATGTTTGCCTTCTGGAAGCTGGCAAACATTGGACACTGAACTTCCTGAATTACACATTCCAGTCTGTTTAGTGAGACACAAACAAAGTTGTTAATGACTTTTAGACCGCCATCAAGCCTGTGGATGACATCCCAGTGTTGGGGCTAATCCTGGACAACAATAGATCAGTACTATAAAGAGGAAGGTTTGGTATCTGACCCGGAAACAGGAACAGGAATTTCACTCTGAATACACACATCACAGACGAGTGGATCTCAGGAAACATCAATTCTAACTATATACTCCCAACTATGTCTTTGGTTATATCATAGCTCTGAGACAATTTAGATCTGGTTATAGAACTGGCACATACTGCACCAGCTCTTTACTCTATGGCTACTGAAAGAATCGGTACCCAAAAACAGGGCTTTGGTAGCACCATTTGCCAGAACACATAGCATCTTTTGTCCAAGATTGGAGTAGAAGTTTTCATGAACTTGACGATTAACTGTTTTTGGATTAACCTCAGTGGAGGTATGAAGTTCTCTGCTGCAGAACAAATGGCTGCAGACTTTCTTCTACACATGCATTGGCAGAGTAATAAAAATGCTAATAGCATTGTGAGCTACTTACCCTATTCAGTGCATGAATTTTTTGACAGCATGCCAAATTCACAGGGACATAAAGTGCCCAGGCATGATAACTACAGGGGATTCAAGGTTTCTAGGTGGGCTCATCTAAACAGTTGATGCAATCAATATCTGAAAATCCCAGCAGTTTCCAGACATAGGTCTTGTATAGCCTACCTTCAACACTAGCTCTGGTCCATGACTGCTTCCTTTTAAATGGAAAAAAAAACTCTACCTGGAGACCCAATTTGCATACTAATAACATTATCATCCAACACTTATAACCTACTTTATGTTTGTTTTGTTCTTCCCTATTGTTCTTGATCACATAACCTGTAGCTTACAATCCCTGAATATCTAAAACAGCTGCTCTCATTCACATATGGTAGAGTTTTTTTAGTCAGAAGGCAAAAGTGGTTCATTTGGAAAACATGTTTAATTGCAGTCACTTGTAAAACACTATAACTCTGTATTTCCTGTGGTTTTGCTCAGTCAAATGAGCTGACGGCATTTAACAATGTAAATAAGAGACACCATCTGTGCCTTTTTTCTGGCCATAATAAGTGATGCTTAACATGATGTATTGTAAACAAAAAACATATTACCAAGCACATTTTTTTCTCCCAACATACTCGCTCTCTCTCTATTGTGCACTTTAAATTCAATACTGAAATCTCTTGCTGTGAGATGCTTTGAGTGAACATTAGTTGTGGAGAATATCTGAACAAGACGCTATTATTTTATTCTTACGAGGCAACCCATTGATCTCAAGTGGCTCAAATTCTCACTCATCTGTACACAAACAAATTATCTGTGTTCATCACTCTGCTGGTAAAAACTCAAGCATGCATGCTTGGAAGCTCATTAGTCACGTAGTGTAAATACATTATTGCACAGTAGTTGTGGTAATGTGCTGCATTTTGAGCCTAGGGTGTCCAGTCAGGTTTGAGTATAAAATGATTAGTGAACCAGAGCAAACTTATTCATCCATGCGGCATTCTGGGATGCTTTATGATGTGGTAAGTGGTGAAAATATATGGAGTGTGAGTGGACACAGTAGAAAAGGTTTTCAAAACCCTGAATTAGGACCCCTAAACTCTAACAGTGGGTTAATGTTGATGTTTCTGTGACAGGAAGTGGGGGGTGGGGGTGGGGGGGATTTTGAATCTGACCTGATACTGGAATGTCTCATGAGATTGCAACATCTGAGCAGAGCATTTTGGTTATCAGGCCAAACATATGGGCTCCTCTGCTGCTTCCAAGTAAAAAGATTCTGTAGCGAGAATGAGAGGAATGCAAGACTGAACAACATCTCGTCTCCATCTTCAGGATCCTCCACTGACCTCATGTGATCCTCTGTTCCTTATGTGGCATTTATCAGAGCTTTATCAGCACTTTGGGAACCAAACAGTTCTATAGAACCAATGTTCTCAGTAAAGTCCTGACATGGTGTACTGTATGTCTAGATGTTCATGAGGAACTTCTTTGAACCATGTCAGAGGTGTTTTTTTTTTTTTTTGTCCAAGTGTTAACTCAAAGGGGTTTGTGAACGTGAAGATAGAGGCCTGTCCCCTCACCCCTCACCCCTTTCAGTTACCATGCATGTCTTGTGAGGCCAGATGGCACTATGACTCTTACCCAGCTGGATTAACAGTGTGTGTATTATTCTCAAAGTAGAGTGCATTAAGAAAAGAAAAATCAAATGAGTCGCCTAAACTAAAGAGCTATTGTTGGTGATGTCTTTTTTATCCCTTTTAAAGTTTTTTGCATAAAAGTTCCATCATTTGATTATACCTAAATAATAATAATTGCTTTTTTGTGTGTAAAAACAGTATATAATTTTAATTATATGTTATTTTCATCATATTTGGTATCAATGAAAGATGTTTGGATACTTTCATTTGAATTTTGCACCAATTTTTTTGTAGTCCTCTAGCTCACAGCTGGTGTGGTTAAAATGGATCATTGAAGGCCCCTTGCCTTAATCACTCTGTTGAGTCTTTATGTCCATTCATGACTAAAGCAACAAATTTATTTCTTGCATCTGTCTTTCTAAATTTGTTTGTAAAATTTAAACAAAATGTCTTCTGTGGCAGTTTTATTGGATTTTTTACTGTCATTATTTCTTTCTTACACACTCCCTCCATCTTTTCATTTTCCTCTGGGGTCTGGGTGGGATCACCTTTGCAGCAGATGGATTCACTGCAAGACAGAGAGCAGTCAAAAACACTTTTAAAAATCAAAAAGGAAGACAAAGAAAGAAAGACTGTGTTTGTCTGTTAGTGTTTGTCCATGTGTCCCTCCTAAAGGCCTGAATTTATAGGAAGCATGTCTGAGCAGAAGAGCCTGACTCCACCTACAGTATGTGTGAATATTAAGTGGGGCTGGGTGAACAAAGCAGCAGCAGCAGCAGGGTGGGGCTTCAGAGAAGAGCGAACAAAAGGACAAAAACATCATCGTCTCCAAAAAAAGTTTAAGTGCACTAGAAGCTCCTACTATAAGAATTTTGTTTTTATTGAGGCTCAGCTGTTGATTTTTGCAGCTTATTGTATTTTAACTGGTTCTGGAAATGTATGTTGTAAAAAATCAAACCAATAACAAACATGCATACATTTTCTAATTACCTCTAGTTACCTGTAGTTCTATAGCTTAAAATGTTTTACTTATTTATTGTTTATCAAAAACAATAAATAAGTTATTTATTTATTGTTAAACTAAACTGCTAAAGGCTGTTAATGCACATCAGATATTAATTTCAGATATTAAGCACAATATACTGAAGGTAATAGAACATAGAAGAAATAAATAAAAATAAATGTGCGAATTTATTTATAAATAAATGTATTTATCATATATTTATAAATAAATATACATACAGTTAATAAATGATTGGATGCTGAAGTTTTCTCCATTTGTACAGAAGTGTCTCTTTGCTGGCTGTGCCATATTGGTTTTTGAATGTTTAAATCATAATTTTGATCAACACAAACCAACCCAGAGTCTGTTAGTTTCCAACTTAGAATCTAGAAAAATTTCTTCCAGAACAGAAACATTTAGTTTTTATTATTACTTAGAAACTGTGGAGTACTCATTACTTTTAAAAATTTAGAGCATACTTAGAAAGTCCAGAGAATACTCACTTATACTTATCTAGCAACCCAGAAGTCCAGAGGACACTTACTTACACTTATTTACTAACCCAGAACAGGGATTAGAACAAACTTAGAATCTAGAAAAACTACCTTAGCAACAACTTTTTAGATTTCTATTCTTCCAATCCAGAAAACGAATTAGACCAGAAGTTATTTACTTACTTACTAGGAACAACTAATTTATATACTTTGGATCAACATTATTAGCTTTTTCTTTTTTTGCTGTTTTCTTTGGTTTGTTATTTTGTTAGTATTTCCTTTAATTTCATTAAAGCACTTTGAATTGCCCTGCTGCTGAAAATGTGCTATATAAATACAGTTACATTACATTACCTAACTTTACAAACATGTTATTTTCTGTCATGTGTGCAGCCATGTGCTCTGCAGCGGAGGTTTCCAGCTTTCCAATGTCAACACAGTTTGGAAAGAATCGAACAGTGCAATAAACAACTTCACCACTCAATCCTAAATCACATGTAGTTGTAAATGGCCTGAAGTAATCTCTGGCTGCTACTACACCAACTCTGATTTCAAACATTTGTTTAACTTGTGGCACGTGGGTAGTTCTCGAACAGCCAATTTTTATTTTTTTTTTTTTTACAGGTGGATTTGGGTTGCTCATGTACTTGTTTGTAAATTGCTGGTAGGACTAGTTACTATGGTTCAAACGAAACATTGTCACATCATAAGCTTGTAGAAAATTACAATTTAAAAGATCCCATCCTGTTCAATAAATGTGATATTTTCAGTGTACTGTATTAAGATGAAGAACTATTAACAAGCTAGAGTAACTGAGTTCAGCAACCCATCTCACTGTGGTATAATCCACAGTGAAACTAAGACCCCTCTAAGGCAAAACAGAGAAAAATGAAACCCTTTTGATGTTGGAAATTTCAGCTCAACTTTCCATGAACGTTGTCTCTGATGTTTTGGACGTAACAGTCCCCGAGGGGTCACACTGTGAAATCTGAACAGTGAGGTTTTTTAGGGGTTTGCTCTGTGGTCTACAGGCATTTTCACACACAATGCGCACTGTCTCTTATAAAAGCTGCTTATAAAGTATTCTACTTTAACTACAAACCTAGCCTGACTTCTTTCTTCTAAAGAAGTCAGGCTAGAAATCTAATGTTTTTTTAGTAAAACATTTGAATGTCTTGAACCCTGTTTTACATTTTATCGCATGTCCACTGCTGCTGTCAATGTATTTTATTAGGATTTTATGTGATATACTAACACAAAGCAACATATAAATTTGAAAGGAAATAGATATTTTTAAAAATTATTGCCGATAAAAATCTGAAAAGTGTGGTGTGTATTTGCATTCATCCCCCAGGAGTCAATGATTTTGTCTTTTGAGGTTTGTCTCTATCATCTTTGCACATCTTTCTGTTGATTCTTGTTTTTGAAATTACTCAAACTCAGTCAGATTAGATCAGCATCTTCTGAGAATATCAGTCCACAAGTTGCACCAGTGACTCTCTTTGGGATTGAGGTCTGGACTTTGACTGGACCATTCCTACACAGGGAAAGGCTTTGATCTAAACCCTTACATGGCTCATGCTGTACATTAAGGGTCATTACTCGTTTCAATGGTTAATTTCTTTCCCAGTTTTTAGTTTTTCAACTTCTAATTTTCTACCAGTAAATGGAAACATGCCTAATTCAAATTTTCTTTTTTTTCTTTTTCGTGACATTTTAAAAGTCTGCTCAAAATTTTCATTACAGTTTGATGGAAATATAACTTAACTCACACACATGTGGATCCTTTTTACAAAATATGTAACTTCTGAAGGCAATTAGATGCCCTGGACTTTATCTGAAGGCATCATAGTAAAGGGGACTGACATATGTGTGCCACACTTTTCAGATTTTCATTTAAAAAGAAATTAAAGCAGTGTGTCATTTTCCTTGTACTCCACAATTAAGCACCTCTTTGTCTTGGAATATTGAATACAATTCTATTAAAATGTCAGAGTTGTTTTGTTTTAATGGAGAAAATGTGAACAAGTTCATGGGGTGAGTATACTTTAACAATCTGTTGTTCCTCCCTTATGAGTGCCGTGAAAGAGTAGACAATATTCCAGCGCTTCATGGTTGTTTTCTGTTAATTTGTCTTCCTGTCAGCCAGTTTTATGTGGCAATAAGCTTAAGATATAAGCAAAGTTGTTGTGAGTGTAGAGAAATATCCAGGAGTCATCTGAGTCTCTACTACTTATTCCTGAAACTTGAGCTGAAACTAAGAGGAAACTCTTGCCTTTTAGCGTTTTCTATTCTCATCTTTATGCCTTTACCCTAATGCTACTTTATACTTGAGAACTCTAAGAAATGCTGACAGACAGTGGAAGTATCATGAAGTCTATGTGGTTTGTTTGATACTGTGTTGGGTTAAGAAGAAGCAAATTAAAATCTTAGTTCTGTTGCCATTTCTTCCCACATAAATGGATGAAAACAATGTAATTATGCTCCCTTTTTATGTTAACAAGGCAACCCAGGATAATGATGATTAAATGCAATGAATGACATAATTCTAAAGAAAAGCAGACAATTTTATGGGAAAATAATTTTCATTCTCAAGTAAGGAATTGAGAGATTTTGGTGAATGGCTACATTTATGAGCAACAGAAGGATTTACGCATTAAAAGAAACTCATACAGGTTTTTGCTGCTGAACCATTCCCAGTTCATATCTGAATCCAGTCAATGTTAACAGAAAACAGTCTTTATTTACCATGTTCTCTGTTCATGTTACTTTTCACTCCAAGTCTCTTTGACTCTATCTACATTCCTACCTCAGATCAAAATAAATCTCAAATAAAGAGATTTATTTTTACTTATTGTTAATTTCTTGGTTGACAGAAAATAATTTTATCTATGAATAAGGTTTGAATAAGTTTAACCTTAGCTACAGATACTCACATCTCACATAAATGTGTTGTATTTACTTGTTATTTTGTGAACATCTCATGTTTCACAACATTTCCTTTGCTTTAATGAATTATAATTTACGACTCCAGATCAAACCACAACATCTCTGAGCACCTATACCAACTAATAGTTGTTTATTGGAGTCACATAATTCCTTACTCCTTCAGTCTACTCTTAGATTCTTAGTATATTGTAGAAAATACCTTAGAATGATCTAAGCAAGTGTAAAATGACCCAGTGGTTGTACAATTTGACATGTAGTTCATAAGAAACACCCCATAGCAGACAGATCTTTTTGTATGAGTCGGGTTAAAAAGAGACCAAAACTATAAAATTACAAAATATTAAAATGACCAGCACATGCTGTTATACAGTAAATGCTACTTTTAGCCACAGCAATTGTTCTGTTGAAATTTTGTTGAAAAGATCATGCTTCATCATCAGACTTCAACACTGTGATCCTAAAATTTCATCAATGCCAAGTCATGTAAGAACATAGGTTTTTATAGCAGCACTTAAGATTTATTTGTCTTATGAGGCTTGGTTTGCAAAAATACAATTAAATCAAAACATGTTTTTGTTTTACAACTATTCTTCCAGGCATCTGTTTTTATTCTGGTGTATGCTGTGATTCTGGGCCATTTTTGAGGGCGTGGAGTTGGATCAGATTGTGGATGGAGAATAAATTAGATAAATGAGATCATTCCCACAGGCCACATTTTTCACCATTTTCTGAACTGTGTTAACAACAAAAACATCAAGCAACTCATGACATTGATGTTGTGATTATTTCTCTTCAGCTCTCCAATTGATGTATATTTTTTTATTATTACTTTGAATAACTTTTTAAAAATTCATTAAACAAATCTATGTCTTATCATGTAACTATAGCCATAATCTGTTCCTTTAGATGAATTAAAAAATATATTGGGATCAAATTTGAACAGGACCAGAAATGGTATAGTGTTGGTAGAAGGTTTGACAAATTTACAGAAATATTTAAATTACAAACATATAAACTAACCTCATTGCTCTAATTCAAAACATAAAACTAAGAATATTTCCTGATGATAATGTAACATTCAAATCATTGCAGTTTTAGAGATGTCTCCTTATAGGAGTTATATATATTTTTTGGCTTGAAAACTGACTTGTTTTCAGATTTGTCAGTGTTCAAATGCTTACTACACAGAAACCCTTTGTCATTTTGTTTTTACTGAGTAATAAATAAAATAATCAGGTCCAGATGAATAATTGGATGGACTATCTACTTAAGTAGCCAACTTACAGTCAGCTGCCTTATAGGAGACATGCTGACTGGAATTGGAGTGTCTTGCAACTCAGAACATTTACAAAGAGACAAATTTATCTGCTTTGTAAGTGAGAAAAAAGTGAAAAAGTCTTATTTTTGCCAGTTTTTTATCAGTGGACAGCAACATTCTGGAGAAGAGATATTGTTGTTTTACAATACTCTTACATTTTTGACCAGCTAATACCAACTAATCTGAATTTGTCAATAAGAAATGCAAAAGAATGCATAACAATAGCATAAAGAGGATATTTTTCTTGATGTTTATATCATTTGGATAATTTTATCTGATACCTTTGTTGTTTTAATTGTCTTTTTAAATTCAGTCTTATGTTTTCTACACCACCTTAATAAGATTTTAGCACCACTAAGCAGTTATGTGTTTTTTAGTAAATTTAATGTATGCACTTATTCAAGCAGGAAACTACAGCTAGACCTTTTTTTTTAGCCTATTCTGATCGTGAAGGCCAATTAAAAGCATAAACACAAGTCAAAACCAGACATTTATTGGCTGTCTGGAAATGAGCTGCTCCATGCCTGGTGAATCATATTGATTTTACAAGCCTTGAATTTATTATGTGTGCACTGCCACTTCTTCTTCCCCCTTGTGGTTAAACATATTTTGTTACAAGTTTGTGCTAAATTGTGGTCTTCCTGAATCAAATTCAAACATAATTAATCAATTACAGAATAATCGCTAAAGCACAAACCTATTCATCTTGACTTGAGCAAATCAACTGACTGAAACCGTCGTCAGCTCTTCAGCAGTCAATCCTTGCTGGCTGACTCAGCAGTTCTCTGAAATGCCTCCCCCCAATTGGAAGACACTTGGATATGCCAGTACAGCCTTCAGTAATGCTCTGGGACGCCACAATCCCAGCCTCAAGTCCATCAGTATCGATCTGGACCCATCTTCCCATCAAGTGGCCAACACAGCCGTGGTCTGTCTGTCCTTTTATCTTATCTCTGGGACATTAGTGCTGTTAGCCACAAAGTCCACAATACTGTTTGTGGATAGCTGTGGGTTAATGTGGATGATTCTCTAAATTTGTGGAGAATTCAGTGGCGACAGTAAGAAATCCCTCCATTCTTCATCCGTCGCACATTAAAAGGTTAATTCCACTGCTCCACCTACTTTGATATGTTACATCAGTCACATGCTGTAAGATTTGCTTAACAGAGACTCAATGGAGAATCTAAAAGGTGAATGAAAGGTAAATTATGTCAGCAGGTACAGACAAGCCATACATGCATTGTCTTTATTTCACCTCAGTCATTCCTGTTTGAGCTTGTGTATCGGCATGTCATCGATATGGGCAAACGAATGTGGAGGTGAAACCAGAAAAATGATAAACCGTTGCAGCTTTTCTACCAGCACCAATCTCAATGATAGTGTTTTTGGGTGTATTTCTTCAACTCTGACATAATTTCTCAAAGTTATCCATTGCTTAACAGGGTGTGTAATTTCATATTAGTTTGTAGCCGAACAATGGTGTCTTCTTAAAGTGAAAAGGTTGAATCTCAGTTCACCAGACGTTTTCTGTGTGTGGAGCCTGCATGTTCTTGCCTGTGTGGATTTTGTTGGATTTTCAATTTTTTAATAAAAAAAAACTTCCATTCTATTGAAGACCTTAAATATCAGGGGGAATCTGTGTTGGAGACTCTTTCACAGCAAAAGTTCATGTTCTACCATGCAGCATGGACATTGACAGAGGATGCACTGTCTTTCTACTGTGCCAAATTTGTACTATGCAATAATTATTGGAAGGCTTATCTTTGTATTGCAGTGTTGCTAGTTTCAGTCACAAAAGCATTGATTTCCATAAAAGCGTGTTCATATTCTGCAAGAACTGAACAAATTGTTTGTTCACCTGTGGTGGCTATTAGTGACACAATTCTTCATTGAAAGTTTTTCTTCATGAGAAACTTACAGATATATTATTTATGCATAAGTGATGAGCAGACATTACGCTGCTCATTACTATCTTTCAGTAGCTCTGTCTTTTGAATCAGCTGCTACTAGTTTATATGATGACTGTACCAGAGAGGTCTGAATTCAACCACATGGGGTCGCTGAAATCATCAAGTCAGAGGTCAGCTGAGGAAAACAACAAATCCAGAGATGGGGATTAGCATTTTGTTTTCTCTTTTTTCTGAATACACATGAGTAAACTTGCATAATAGTTTGAAAGAGATGGATGCATAAAAATTTCCTAGTGGTTACTTTGATTTATATTATATGTTGTCTATGTTTATATTGTATCATATTTGTTTTTGAAGAATTGAAACTAGATTAAAAAAAATGTCTGTGTGTAACATGTTCTTAATGGGATTTTACAGTACAGTTTTGTTACATTTCAGATGTAATTTATGGTCACTTTTTCATATTACTGAGCATAATAGTGTTTTTTTCTTTTTATCAGAAGTAGTAAGTTTTTTTTTCAATATGTATTTGATTATATTTCTCTGTATTTTTTGGGCAAAATATGTTTATAATTGAGGTTAATGTAAAAAGAATTCAGATCACACAGTGCTGTGTCTTCTTAGGTCTAAAAGCCATTGCAGCTTTTGGAGCTGCAATAGTTTGAACAATAAACATTGTCAATATGCAGTAGTTTCTTGTTTTTCTAAAGCTAAATGCATTTTTGCTTATGTGCCGATGCAGGTGATCTGTCTACAGAGAGAGGAGCTGAACAGAGACACGGTGTACCCAATGCACCCCAGCAGCATCAATGGAGTCGAGGACATGTCCACACTAGCAGAGCTGCATGAAGCTGCCATCATGCACAACCTCTTCCTGCGCTACCAGAAAGACAACATCTATGTGAGTTTCAATCAGTGAGCCCATTTGTGTTTTTACATCAGAAGGGAAGACAAATATGGGTGGATTCGAGTCGGGATAAAGTGCACTGATGGAAGGAGTCCATCTAACTCTGTAAATTGATTCAACATGAAAAACTGAATTGCACCGATGGAAAGTTACTGCACAAACTCGTTTAATGGACATAAATCATAATTTTTCGGCTCTTTGCTCTTCAGCTTTGATCAGGCTTGTAGCTCACAGCAGTTATATAAAAACTCTGGCATGAAATTATGTCATTGGGATATTTATAACTGAATTCCTTGTTTGTTTGTCCTATCTGCTCTAAATGTCTGGACTGATTTTACAGCCAAACTCTGAGGTTCTGCAGAAACCCTGCAGAGTTTATTAAAAATAATCACATGATGCGTTTTCATTTTTTGTTGTTTCCTATCTTCTAATCTCATCTCAGAGCGTCTACCCTGTATGTCCTGCAGAATGTCAGCATTGTGGCATGATGACCCAGAAACACACTTTGAAGAGGCACTTTCCCCAAAGCGCATTAGAAGAGAAGGACCAGTAGATCCTAAAATACTGTAATAGCAGCCTAACAAACTAGGCCACAATGGGTAGCTGAAAAGTCTCCCTGACTTTGGAAGTTGTATCAGAGGAAATGTTATCTGCAGATTTAATGGAGCAAGTTAATGGTACTAAAGCACAACCGTTGACCAAATATTAGGAGCTGCAAAATTTCCAAATGCTGAGCATTTTCTCTTACACTATAAGTATTCTATTGTGTTTCAGTAATTAATTTCTTTCTGCTTTCTCCTTTCACCTTCCTGTAGACCAACATAGGTTCGATTTTGGCAGCAGTAAATCCTTACCAAGAGATAGCAGGTTTGTATGACTCCACTGCAGTCGACTTGTACAGCAAGCACCAGATGGGGGAGCTGCCTCCTCACATCTTTGCTGTGGCCAACGAGTGTTACCGCTGCCTGTGGAAGAGACACGACAGTCAGTGTGTTCTCATCAGGTCAGTGAGGACTACCCTGTGAAATAAGCAACTCATCTGGAGGGCTTTCCATCAAGGCTATGTGTGTGATGAGAAAGATTATGAGACAAAAACATGTTCTGTCCGCTTATCTTCAGCGGAGAGAGCGGTGCTGGGAAAACAGAGAGCACCAAGCTGCTGTTGAAGTTCCTCTCAGTGATGAGTCAGAACTCGTCTGGTACTCCTCTGTCGGAGCGGACCACCCGGGTGGAGCAGGCACTCGTCCAGAGCAGGTACTGAAAAAACAAATCCCGCTTCTCCCCCCATATCTTTGAACTGACATGCACAGATTCATCCTTTAGACCAAAACACAACAGTCTTCAAAGCAATTAGTGATTAGAATGAATCTTGTAGCAATGCATTTCAAGTTGCTTGCATTTTTGTAACTGTAACTGTTTAAAATACTGTCCAGTTCTTTACATTGTTAGAATCCTGACTCCAATTTGAATCATTAGATACTGAACATGAGTCAAGACAAACCTTTAGGAACCCCTTTGAATGAGAAAATAGAATGAGAAAAAAATTATAAAATAGAATACTAAGAAAAATTTTATAAGAAAATAGTGTAAAGATCTTTTAGAAATAGATCTTCACACTAGTTGCACATTCACCTATCCGTATTTACAAACTCACACTTTTACACACAGTTTTGCCCAGATTCACATTGACAGGCGACACTTAGATAAAATACGTTCTTGACATCACAGATAAATAGATTGAATGACTTCATCATAAAGCTACGTTGAAACTAGATTTAGATCCATATCGGCAACTACATCTAGTCAAAGTCTTCATTCCTGAGGAGTCCATCCTGTTAGTGAAAATGCACAGCAATGTTTTGTCTGCACTATTTTGTGTTTTTCTGTCTGCAGCCCCATCATGGAAGCCTTTGGGAATGCAAAGACCGTTTACAACAACAACTCCAGTCGCTTCGGGAAGTTCATACAGCTCCACTTTTCACAGAACGGGAACATTCAGGGAGGATGCATCATTGATTGTATCCTTGAAAACATTCTGAAAAGTTTTCTCTATTTATGCAAATCTTGATAGATTCATTCAATTTTATTCCCCTTGACTTCCAATCACCAGATTTACTTGAAAAGGTGAGGCTTCAGTGTGTAAAAGTATTTAGGCACACACCGTTTTTTTTTTTACTTTTGTATTATCACAAGCATTAATTAGAATAACTGAAACTGAAACTTGCATTCTTGTTATTTTTTCTTTATTAGAACCGCGTGGTCCGGCAAAATCCAGGCGAGAGAAATTACCACATCTTCTACGCCCTACTGGCAGGAGCAGACAGAGACCACAGAGGTAGGTTCCTCCTGAATTTAAGTCACATCTAGACAACAACATCTTAACAATTCTAATTGTACTTTACATTTTTAAAAAGTCTTGGAAAGGTTTTAAAGCTAATGTTTTACTTTATATACATGTTGTGTTTGCACACTTGTGTTGCAGACATGTATCTTTTGTCTGAAGGTCCAGAATCGTATCACTATCTGAGCCAAGCAGGCTGTGTTCAGGACAGCAGTCTGGATGACAAGCAGCTCTTTAACAGTGTGATGGTGAGTTGTTCACTGCAGTTCTTTATTCCACCCCCCAGGGGACGCCATATACCTTGCTGTTAAATAGAAATGCTAACATGCAAGAAAACCTGCAAGTACTTCCACGGGTAATTATTCATCAGTATTTCAAAATACAGCCAAAATGAAGTGCTATAATTCTTCTAAGGAAATGACAAGTTTAGCAGATGTTTTGACAGAGGTACTGTGCCTGAAGAATCTGAACTGTAACATGATGTATTATTTTACAGGAGGCTCTTAAAGTGATGGAATTCAGTGAGGAGGAGATCAGAGACGTGTTCAAGTTGCTGTCTGCTGTCCTCCAGATGGGAAACATTGAATTCATGACTGCCGGCGGAGCTCAGATCACTTCAAACGGAGGTGGAGAATACCACGGAGGCAGCAATATATAAACACATTTACTACACTGTTACACGCATTATAATATTTACAGTATATATCATTATAAAAATTAAACGGTGTCGTATATTGAACCTACAGAAGTATAACTCTGAGTTAACAGATATGTCTACTCTTTCCTTTTAAATAGCTTCTCACATCTCTGTGTATCCTCCTTTGACTTATTTTTAAGCATTTCACAGACACTAAAACTAATTTTGAACCTCCTTCCTGCAGTAACAACATCCACACTGCAGGGTGTTGTGGTCAGAATGATTTAATATCTATTAGACATGGTGAGACTCCAGATCTGGTCACTGGTCCAGATCAGATTGAAAATACATAATCTTATTTTGATTACCAGTTTATTTCTATGTGATTTATATATATATATTATATCAAGTCTGTTGACTTGATGAACTTCAGGTTCATCAAGTCAACAGAGACAAACATTCATCTTAACGTAGAAATAAATAAGGGCGGTAGCATCAGAAATG
>CAEFZY010018305.1:0-54771 GCA_903066815.1 Brachyrhaphis roseni | reverse complement strand
GATATTTCACAAAGAGATATTAACATTCACGGAAAAACCTCACATAACCTTATATTAAAGCAGAAAGTACGGCGGCCACCGTAAGAAAGGCTTACAGTATTCAATTATGCCGCATAACTGATCAGTACAGTATTGCGAGGGAACGCAAAAGAAAAAAAGATTACTCATGTCCCTTAGGGGGCTCTGTAAGTTTCAACAAACCTGTCGGGAATGATTTTTTTGTGTGTGTGTGCCGTTTCTGCTGCTGTAATTTTACCCAGACGTTCATGCAGACTGTCCTTGAATTATGAAACGGTCAAATTAGAGAAAATTGGTTGGTGCATGTGTGTGGAGAGAATACAGTATAGAAATAGCAGCTGGCAGCGTGAGTATGCATCTATTTTTAGTATGTGTGCTTGTGCATCTATATACATACATCAGAAACTACACCGGGTTCAGAGCAAGGTTTTCTCACAGGTCACCTTTCCATACAACGATTTACTCTAATGCACATATTTGTGATTTATTAGACTGCTGACTTTCAACAGTGGACCTCAGAACTTACTGTTCTTCACATTTTAGATGAGTCTCTGCTCCAGTACACCTGAATCAATCTGAATCTACCTGCTCAGGTGCAGAAGGCTGTTAATCAGCCATTTATTGAAGTCAGGTGTGTGGAGGAAGTAAAACATGTCGAACTGAGGATTCAGATTGAAAACCTTTGCGTTAGGAATCGCCACTAAATTCAACACTTTATAGCTTGCTTATCACAACACCGCGCTATTTTATTATTTCACAAATGACACGACTCCGATATTGGCTTGTAGCTTAAACATTTCTATTTTGCCGCTTCCACTCTGACGCCCGAATGTAGTATAAGCTAAAACCTAAACGACCAACTTTAAGTTTAATCACCAACATTTTTGTCTTAAGAGTAAAAAATGATAATTTCCGAGACGCCCCGGAAAGCTCAAGGCTGTAACAGGGTTGCTAAAGAAGCTAACGCTAGCTCAGCAAGGTCACACTCCAGCCGTAACCTGCTGTTGTGACGCTCTGCTAGGCCGCGTCCGCTCACCGAGACTCAGCAAACACTCATAATTACCCGAGTCCTCGCCGTGTCCGGCGGCCGCAGCGAGCTGGCGCCGGGTTTGAGTCAAAGAAGACCTCAACAACATCCGAGAGAAACGTCCGAAGGCCGCCATCTTGCTTTCTGAAAGACCGGTGCCCGGAAACAGTCGTTTGTGTGGATGGAGTCACGTGGTACTTTTCAAGAGTTCTACTACGTCACCACGCAAAAGTAGGGTTATCTTCCCTGTTAGAAGATAACGCGCACAAAAAACTATAGTGTTACAATACTGCAGACCTCAACTTCAATTAAAAAGTTAACAAATTGCCGAAAAGAATGAGTTGAAGCAATTTCACAAATCTGGCCAACAAACCTCCATAAAGTGAAACACTAGTACACTTCCCTGACAAAGTACATGCCTCAGTTTAATGCTGCAAAACATGATTTCTGTGCACAACTTGATTGTGGAGGAAAAAATAATTGTTTATTGACAAATTATTGTTATTGTACGGAAGAGGATTAGGGCCACAGAAAAAAAAAAAAAAGAATTCTGACTTTAATCTCAGAATTTTTTATTTTATTTTTTTCAGTAGTCCTAATCCTCTTCTGTATTATTGACTTTTTTTTATTCACAGAGAGTAATAAATAAATCATTGTTACCCTGACTGTGAGAAATAGCTTGTCACTGTAAACAGATTGGATGCCGTCGTAAGCACAGCCACCAACACTTTAGGTTGTAGACTTGGAAAGAGGAATTTCAGAAAGAAAAGGCCGCTCTAAAGGTTGAACCACTTGGATGGGTTTCTCAAAAGTAGTCCAAGGTCCTTAGTGAACTCATCCTACAGCTTCTGTGTGTTGACTCCAGGAAAACATGAGGGTTAAAACTCCAGAACAGTGTTTACTTACCTGTTAATGGCTAACATATTTAGGCTAATAAAGTACAAAAATATTGGATTGATCTCTTATCTGATTCTGCACTCACAGTTTGTCTGTGGACTGAATACTGACTGCATCCAAGGCAAAGCAAAACAATATATAAAAAAATCTTGTTCTTTAGTAATGGAATTTCAGTATCAACCGTTTAGCACAACGGACAGCAGAGTGGATCAAGCAGATCGCTATATCAGCCAACGAACAGGTAGAACTTCCATGTCGTCTGAATTTCTTTCTCAGTTACTTCAGACATCGAGAAATCAAAGTGTGAAATTTGTGTGTGTGTTTCCAGGAATGAAGAGAATATTGACGTACATCCTCTACAGCGTGCTGCTGCTGCTGCTTTTGATTCTGCTCTTGGTCTTAGGGGTCATATGTAGGACTTTAAGCACATCATGACAAGGTGGACGAGTAATGTTACTACAAATCACACTTTTATGTTATTTTACAGTCTCCCAGGTGAAGAAAGAAATTACTGATGTCAAACTACAACTCAAGATCATCAACAATAGAGGACCGACGTCCTTATGTACTTCAGGTAAAAAAAAAAAAAAAAGCATTAAAAAAGGAAAAAGATCTCTTTTTTTCTCAGCATAAAAATGCAGCCAAATTTGGTCTCTTAAAACAACTTCTGCATTTCTGTGGTTTCTCAAACTAAAGGTTCAACAGAAGTCCTGGTGGAGATAATTGTTCCAGTCAGAGGTAAAACTAAAGTATCTTTGAGCAAGCAAAGTCTTTGTTCTTGATCCACTTTGACTGTGATGATCCTTGTGAGTAAGGAACTTGCAAGGAGGGCTGGGCGAGTTTCCAGGGGAGCTGCTACCTGCTTTCCACCACCACCACCATCTGGCAACGAGCCGAAGATCAGTGTAGATCATCTGGAGGACACCTGCTGGTTCTTAACAATGTGGAGGAACTGGTGAGGTCCAACTTGGCTCCATAAAACTGATAATGAAATACATAAATACTCAGCTTTATACCCCATTGATATTCATTACACACTGTATGTCAAATCTGCAAACCTTAGTGTAGTTTAATGGTATTTGTGTTCCTGATCAACACAAACTAGTGCATTGATTGTTCAGAAGATATCAGAAAAGTGTCATCAACCCACACTAGCTCATAGCTGAAGATACTGAACATGCTCTTACTTTTTATTCCAGGACTACATTTCAGGCATAGTTGACATCAAGTATTCTTACTGGATTGGACTTGTGGAGCGAGAGCATGAGGGCCACTGGAGCTGGGTGGATGGAACCAACTTTGACTCGACCCCAACGTGAGTCGAAAGTGAAGCCTCAAGACAGAGACATATAAAAACTGAAATAATTCTTTATGCTGTTTGGTGTTTAGATTCTGGGACGAGGATCAACCTGACAACTGGGACTTCAGAGAGAACGGAGAGGACTGTGGGCAGCTTCATAACTCTCTGATCCGCAAGCGCAAGCTGTGGAATGATGCGGACTGTAGCCTGGGCTACAGGTACATCTGTGAAGCCAAGGCATGAGACACGGCTGGGAGTTATATGTAGCTCATGCTTTGTTGCTATACCCAGACTGATGAGGGGGAGAGGATGGATAAAAGTAAAACTATCTGACCTATTAAAACATCTGTTAACCAGTGGTTGCCATGGTTTTCTCTTCCTCACAATAAGAGTTCATTTTAAAGCATGACATTCACGACTTTAATGTCATTTATTGGGATTTTATGTCAATGTCCAACTGAAAGTAGTAGATAAAATTGTTAGACGAATGGAAAATGATTCATGGTTTTCAAAACTTTTTACAAAAAAGAAAAGAAAATTTTAAAAACAAGGGTTTGTGTCCAGGCTAGCCTACACTGATCATTTTTAAAGATAAGGCTGGTTCTAACACAATGTCCCAAGACTTTAATAGCTTCGATTAGAAGGATGAGCAGCTGAATATATTTGTTTCCATCGGAGAACACAAGGCCATAATTTCCTAAATTATGGGGCTTTGCTGGAAACAGAACGAGAGAGAAAACAAATTAAATTGCTCACAATTGGCAGCAGTAATCATCGTCCTTTGGACAAGACTACAGCTAATACAACTTTTACAACAAATTTGCTACATAAATTTAATAGTCATGATCAGAAAATAACAAATAATAATAAACAAGTGTACAGATAATGCATTAATAATATTTTTTTTCAACTGTGAATTTAGTAAATTTGCTGACCTACCAAAAGAAATTCTAATAGATTTCTTTGGAGAAGTTAATGAGCTTAAATCTGCCTCGGCAAAAAGAATTTTGGAATCATATCCATGTTAATTATTTGAATTTTAACAAAGTCTAGTGCGTTTCAAAGCAATGTTTCTGAGGTAATCAAACCATATTATGTTTCCAACTCTGGATTTGTTGAGACAGGAACCAGCAAACATCACATGCTCAGCCTCTGCCTTAGTAGAGACACTAATCCGTTCACTCAGCACAGAAATAAAGCAAATGCACTTTTCTACATACGTAAAATAACAATGGCGAGTTTTGAAATTTAATTTAATTTAATTTCCACTGGAGAATTATACCAAAGTAGCAGTATTAGCTTTAATACATAATTTTCCCCAAAAATAAACATCCCTGGTAGAAGTTATATCCTTACTCTTGTGGCAAAAGTTTCATGTTTTTGTTATTATTTTAAAACCTAACCATAGAAGTAATAAGCAGTTCTGTAGCAGTTGTTTTTTTTTTCTTAATTTTGTAGCATTTGGGGACCTAAAAGAGCTTTAATCAGCTGGACTGAGGCCAAAAATTGCTGCTTTTGTATGAAAAGGTTGCAGAAACCTGGTTTAGATCAAAATAGACTTGTGTGGTAGAACGGCCCTGTTTAAATCTAAACCTAAATCTCACTGGGAATCTTTGACAAGACTTGAAAACTGATGCTCACCAACCAATGTGACTGAATAACACTGGCCAAAAACAGTCAGTTTCTAGATTTGCAACGCTGCAAAGACATAGACCAGATCCACCAAAGATTCACAGCTGTAATCGCAACAAAAAGTGGTAGCATGAAGTAATGCATATGAAATTTACATATTTTTAGTTGTAAAACATGTCATATAGCTTTGCAGTTATGCAATGCCGCAGTATCATTTTACCAACTGTACAAAAAACTATTCCATGCATGAATGAAAACTGATATAAATCAACACATGCACTTATGTTTCCACCTGTGTCAGACATTGGCGTTTTTTTATTTATAGAAAGTAATCTAATTTGGAAGAAGTTCAGCGCAAATGTGACATATTCATTCAGCTGAGTTTGGTCAAACTTTTATTAATACAGGTTTCAAAAATACAAACCTGAGAGATTAAAGGCGTATTTGGGGATGGTTGCATGGCTACTGCTGCTGATGTGGAATCGGGACAATAAGTCGATTCACCTGAGCATTATGTTCACAACTACTCTTTAAATCCTTCAACTTTTGCATTCAAACATTTCATTTTAGTCTTTTTTTGTAAAAAAAAAATAAAAAAAAAATATATATATATATATATATAGCTAAATACACATAGTTTAAAGATCTATAAATGTTTTAGATGATCTATAATAATTGACAACAGACTAGAAGAATGTGGATTGTGAAAATAAGGAGTTATTAGAAATGGATGTTTGTAAAAGTGAAATTCTGCCACTTGATCGAGCAATAATTAACTAATATGAATGCAAGCAGCATCGTGTGGGATAATGGTGATGAAGGACCAGGGAAGAGGAGCAAACATACATGAAATGATTTCACATAGAAAAGCGCCTTTTATATGTCATTTATTACATACTGACTGATGTTTTCAGGCCTTCATTTTTGTCAGTAATGACGTACAGCTAACAGAAACACAAAATGAACAATTAGAACATTCCACCAGACAAATAAGAAAGACAGAAACACAGAAATGTTTGCTTAATAAATAAAAAGTATGTTTAATACCTACTTATTTTAGTCTTTTAATCAAATGTAATATGACTGAACAACAGGACAAGCCAGGAAGTGGAGAGATGATTTTTCTTGTTGTTTTTTTTTGTGATTAGTTTGTTCCCTCCTATGATCTCTGTCTCCAGGTCCGATCCAATCACAGTGCTTGAGGGACTTGATTAGTTCAATGCGATTGATCCCACACACAGAGAGAAGTCACGCAGTAAGATTGGTCGGACCAATCAAGATAAGCCCTGGACAGTGAATACCTCCCATCCCCCCGCTGTGCTTCTTATCTGAAATTTGCTCAGGTCCCGCCATCCTTTAAGAGGACGCCGCCACAGACTCCAGCCTTCTTCAGATCCGCAGCCATGAACGCGAAGGCTCTTCTGCTGCTTCTCGCCGGTAAGCCTCTAAAAGCTCTCAACACTCGACGTTCTGTTCCCTGTGTTGATTCGTCCCACCTCACATGTCTCTTCCAGCATGCGTGGTCAGTGGGGGACGCGTCCCCAACGCCATCTGGCAGTTTGGGGAGATGATCAGTTGTGCCCAGCCGGGTGTTGATCCTCTGGAGTACAACATGTACGGCTGCTACTGCGGTTTGGGGGGCTCTGGGACTCCTGTGGATGACGTGGACAGGTGAGATGCAATCCGATTTTTAGTTTTTTAATAATTTTCTCACCTATGACCTCTCGTCCACTGTACGTTTAGGTGCTGTCAAGTCCATGACAACTGCTATAGCAACAGCATGAAGATTCCCCAATGCGAGGGTGTTTTAGACCTTCCCTATGTTATCAATTATAATTTCACCTGCTCAAACAAACAGGTGCATTGCTCAGGTAAGACTATGAAACACTGACTAAATCTTTGTGTTCTGTATATTGAGACTTGCACGTCCATCACAACCACAGATTTATGTTTCACTTACTGGGATTTTATGTGATAGACTTGTCCTAAAGTAGTTCATAATGATGAAATGGGAAAATTTTTCAAAATATTCCATAAATCAAAACTGAAACAGATTCAGCTGCAAGAGTTTTAGGGTACGTCTGCTTTCATTGTTCATCTACAGAAACAGACATTTTGGTCCATTTTTCTTTTTTTTCCTGTTCTTTTATATATACAACCTCATATTGGTTGGAGGATATCTGTAAAAATCCATTACCGAGTCTGTGGGTTTAGGTCTGGGCTTTAACTAGGCCATTCTCACTAATTAGAATGCTGTAATCGGGCTATTAATAACTTTTAAAAGATGGATAAAGACATGAGGATTGTTCTTAATCATTACGTTTACAGACAAAGTGAACCTAACACTGCTTCTGTTTTTTATATATAAAAATAGAATTTCAACAAAATAACTGCAATTCTGGTACTTTTTATTCAGTTCTTTTATAAAATATGGCGTCAAATGGCTTTATTTTTTGTGTAGGCTTCTTGTTGTTTGTTTTTTTTTCACTTATTCTTTAAAATACATTCACCCAAAACCACTTTAGCAGTTTGAGGATTTTTCTTTGTTTTGAGATCTAAAAATAGATATAAATATCAAAGTTAAATGTTAAATTATTTTTGATAATTCTGTAGAACGTTACAGTGTATATATTTATAAAATATTAAATAATGTAAGATTTAGCTTTTACTATGTGCCAAATAAATTTTGCTGTTTTAGACAAGTTTTGCATTGTAGCATCAAGGGTAAAAATGTCTCTTTCGACAGAAATTTGACGAACCCTGAACTGAACATTCAGCCATTGTTGCTCTGGTTGAATGTTTAGGTTTGTTTGCCTTCTGGGAGGCAAACCTTTGCTAAAGTATCCAGGACCTGCAGAGGCTGCAGGTGATGGTGTCCATCACACATGATGAGATGATGTGTTCAGGGTCAGTTTTTAATTTAACTGCAGCACTTTGAACGTAGACCAAACAGTTCAACTTCTTCTCATCAGAGCACCTTATTCACTGGATTTTATTTAGGGGTATTAGATGTTTTGACTAAATCAATAAGCATATCCCATTTTCATTTTTGATCAATCTTTCAAATCCATGCATTGTTTTTCTTTCACTTCATTATTGGTCTATCACATCAAATCCTAACAAGAACATGCATCATTAGTGTATTTGTTCTCTACCAAGCCCACATTCTCTCACTGGTTCATATTTTCTCTGTGTTTGTGTTTTGCAGCGACCACTGATACGTGCAAGGCTACAGTTTGTGAGTGTGACCGCGTGGCGGCGCACTGCTTCGCTCGGTACAAATACAACCCGGTGTACAAGAACCTGGACCCTAAGTACTGTTAAAGACTCGCAGAGCTCGACATGTTCGTCACAGCCGGCCTCCAAATCGGATGTGTTTCTCATTAGTGATTATGAAATAAAAGATTGTGGATTTTTGTAAAATAATAATTAAAAAAAAAAAAAGCTGAATAAACTGGTCGTCTGCTCTGCTCATGTGTTGAGGTTCTTGTCGGTACCACATTTGTTTGGTGTTAAAAAAAAAAAAAAAAAAAAACACCGTCGATGTGTCTTCTAAATACTGCGATATAAATCCCATTAAGATCATCAAAATCTTTTAAAAAATGACAAATGTTCTTTATTCAGTGCTAGCAAACTTTTGGACAGGTGAAATACATACTATTTTTATTATTATTTTTTTGCCTTTATTTATTGAAGCTGTCCAGCTCTCATTTACAACAGAGATCTGTTTATAACCAACAAACTCAGAAAAATATAAGTAATTAATAAATTTACCTCAATTAAATAAGCTAACAGAGTATGAACTTAAAAACAGGAGCAGGTTTCACAATAATATTTCTCTTTTTATCTTAAGAAAATTTGAATAACTTATTCCTTAAAATTGCTCTACTTTTTGTTTAGCGTATCACATGATATTCTAATGAAATAGCTTGTGATGATGGGACAAAAAAATTAGAAAAAGAGTAAACATAAAAGAAGTACATTATAAAAGTACATTATAAATCATTAAAGTAGCCGAGGAGCAGAGGAAAGCCGTGGGAACTCCCCACATGTCGTTTATTTATGCAGCTGTGCTGATGGCTGGAAGATTGTTACATAAACAAGCCTGAAAAACACAAAACTGAGAGACTTCAGAGAAAACGGGTTCCTGTTAAGGAATATGTGGGGATAATGGAGACCCCTAACCAAGGTGCTGCAGGGATGGAAGGACAACACAAGGACAATGTGCAGCCCAGCCAAACAGCACCATGTACAAGTCTTCAGATAAGATCCACATTTATGTGGCATAAAGCTATAAAGATAAATTATATCCCTATAATTTCTCTACAAGACAAAAATGGATTGTAAATCAGGATCAAAACAAATAAATCCATATATTGGGTCATGTTTAAGTGGAAGGAAACAGGCTGAAAAGTATGAATGTGATTACTAAAATGTACTGAATACTCAGCTGTGGTTGGTGATGACGGTTCGAGTGTCGCTGCAGTGGAGAATCTAGTCGGATGCATTACTCAGGTTGGATTTTCCACTGTTGTTCTCTCTTCAGCATGGTGGTAGACGGCAGCAGATTCTTATCAAGGACGTCACGGCACATTTCTCCTTCAATTATTCCTTTAACAAGGCAGTACAACACACTGACAGAGGCATCCCGAACTGTTTCAAGCCACTTTCATACATGTGCCCAATACTTATTCCCAGTTACATTCAATTTTGCACAATTGACTTAATTTTTTTTTAAATCTATTTTGATTTCTGAGTGTGTGTGAATTATTTGGGTTGTGTGAATTTCATGCCAGCAGTCCTACTACAAATATAGGTATTGAGAATGTCATTTTCTCATGTATTTCTTAGAACTTTTGACTATTCTTCCATTTGTGAGGTCAAACACTGATGTTGGATGAGAAGGCCACGCTCTTATTCACCTCAAAGGTGTTCCATCAGGTAGAGGTCAGGACTCTGTGTATGCCGGTGAAGTTCTTCCACACCAAACTCCCCAAACTGTTTCCACAAAGGTCGGAGCATGAAGTCATCCAAAAATCATTGGAGCATGCAGAGTTCCTTTCACTGGGACTAGAGAAAATCAATCATACAGTAATGCACGTTTTATGTTGACACAGTACAATCATGCAAGTGTTGTTTTCTTGGCAACCGCTAAATCCAAACTCACTGGTTTGATCTCCATCAGAGAGACATGATCTGCCACTCCAGATAACATGTCTCCACTGCTTTACACCAGTCCTTATACACCATAGCATCTGCTTTGCATTTATCTTGGCAATGTAACACTTGGATGAAACTTCTCATTTCATAGAGCTCTCTATCTGCCTCTCTTGAGCTAATCTAAAGACGACATCTTATCACGGTACCACTCTGGAATTCTCCTTTTTCTCACTAATGTCTCTAAGTGCTTCCTTAGCACTTCCTATGGCTAAGGAAGTGCTAGGAACACCTGGATTCAGAGATCTGGAGGGGTGATCTTCCTCGTTTCATTTGTTCATGATTGCTTTGCTTCAACTATTGGTCTCCCTGTTGCCTTCCAAGAAGAGGCCTCATCCAAATAGACTCAATCTCCTAAGGGACATTATGACCAAACACATTATGACTGACTGGTTCAAGCAAGAAAAATCTAGAACAATGTACACCTCCCACCTCGCTTGCGTTAGTCTTATCTGACTTCTCTCAGCTCTGCTGTGCAAACGGACTCCACAATCCTTTGACTGTAGTCATGAGCGTGAAGGCCCTTCTGCTGTTTCTCACCGGTAAGCCTGCAGAAACTTCTCATTATGTCCCGTAAATCACAAATCCACATTTTAAAATAATTCTTCTTCTGTTTGTCTGTCTCATCTCTCATGTCTTTCCAGCATGTGTGGTCAGTGGAGGACGTCTTCCCATGGCCTTCTGGCAGTTTGGGGAGATGATCAGTTGTGCCCAGCCTGGTGTTAATCCTCTGGCTTACAACGAATACGGCTGCTGGTGCGGATTAGGCGGGTCTGGAACGCCGGTGGATGACGTAGACCGGTGGGAAGCAGTTTGTTGGTTTCTTGTCAACAGAAGAGGATGAATCGTTCAATGCCCTCTCACTTTCTCTGCCTTTGTAGGTGCTGTGAAGCCCATGACAAATGCTACCGAAACAGCAGAAAGATTCCTGGATGCGAGGGTGTTTTTGACCTTCCCTACATTATCATTTATGGCTTCAGCTGCTCAAACAGACAGGTGTACTGCTCAGGTAAGACCAACAGGGAGTGATAATTTAGATTATTTTTATAAGTCTACTCCTCTTTCTTTGGTTACTCACTTCCCTTAAGGAACTCAGTTCAGGATTAAAGAACATAAAACTGCAGCAACAAACATTTCCAATAATAGATTATGTGATTTGTTGATATTTATTGAGTCTATTTTGGTTCTGTTGCTTTGGCTATATAATATGACCAAAGCATTATATACTGCAGTTTTAATATGTGGAAAAAAATGTCAGTTTCCACTGACATTGTGCAGCATTACAGTAAAAAAGGACAAAGCTGTATTTTTAGCTTTCTGTGTAGACACTTTGCAAAAACACTTGTGTTTCAATAGTCATAAAAAATATTACCCAGTCAGTTGAGGTGGGCGGCTCACTCCAAACATATTGATAATACAAATGTCAAGTTGGTATCAGTATCAGATCAATACAAGATCGATGCTTCAGTTTTAAAGTCCGTCTTGAAATTTTATTAGATTTTTGTTATAAATTTTTAGCTCTACATCAAAAAAAGACTTTGGTTTGATTTGCTCTCAAATTATAATTATTTGTACTTTATTTAGAAAATATGCACACAAATCATGTTAATGTATATTAACATGATTTGTTTACGAAAGTATTTTTGTAGAGACCTGTTTGATGATATATCAAAGTATATTGAAATATTGATACGAACAAAAAGTATCGGAACCGGTATTGTTATTGGCGATACAGAGTTTTTATATACTTGGTATCGCATTGATACCAAAATGTGCAGCGTCGCACATCTCTACTAGTCAGGACAAGATCCTTTCACATGCATTTTATTTACATACAGTATCTTGTGTATGTCTTCAACATTTTCTGCAAACAAAATCTGAATTGGTGAATAAAAAGCATAATGAACACGCTAAACTAGCTAGTCAGGCAAGAAGAGCGTTAACCAGAAAAAAAGCCTTTTTTTCCCAGCAGGGACAGTGAAGCTGGTCAGGTTTGATGGGGAGAAAGATGGTTCTAAAACATCCTGGAAGATTAAAAAAAACATTCACATTTTGGAAATGTCATGCTTTTTTTCGCTCTTTTTTTTCCTGTTTGCAGCAGCCAATGATAAGTGTAAGGCTGCAGCCTGCGAGTGCGACCGTGTGGCGGCTCACTGCTTTGCTCGGTACACATACGACCCTGACAACAAGCACCTGGACCCTCAGCTCTGTGTCAGCTGAGTCACAGCTGTGTCACGCATGTCGTGCTCTGTGTGTGCCGACCTCCAAATCTGATGCATTTCTAGTTAGTGAATGTAAAATAAAAGGTATTTGATCTGCTCACGTTGTCACTGCAGTTCTGACTTTCTGTTTTCGATTAGTGCAGGACTCTTCGCATGCTGGGGATTCACGTATTTCATGTCACATTATTTATCATTATTTTGTAGACATTGGTTTTCATTTTGACATAAAATGTTTTTTTGTTAATCGTGACTGATTGCTGTAGAATAAAAGTAGTAAAACATCCGAGGTCAAAAGTCCACAAAACTAAAGACTCAAAGTTTGTGAATTCTTTGTCTTATCTCATATTTAAGTATAAATATAGAGGTTAAATATGAAGCGTGGTCAGGAACCTGCACAAAGCAAAGACAGAACTTTCAGACAAATGGAGAAAGCAGTAGCCTGAAAGCGACACAGTTTCTATATAATCTGTTTCCACACTTACCCCAAACCTGGAAAATACTTTTAATCAAATCCCATTTTCTTCTCGACAGGGTAGGAACCTTGTGGTTTTACAGGTTCCTGTGCAACCAGACCGTCTCCCATCGGCAATTTACCATCAAACCCAGAGTCAAGATATAAAATGATTCAAAGCAGTCGCATAATCTTATGTGGCAAGGCAAGATTGATTTATTCACACATTGACAGTATGAAACATTGTGGAAAAATATTAAAAGAAAAAGAGCTTAGTATTAACAGGTTGATAAAACAAGAGATTGAAAGAAAGTTCAGATTGCTTTGTTATAAAAATGTTGGTCCTGTTTCGTCATTAGAAGTAGCAGCTGTGTGGGACATCAGGTTGATGGTGATCTCTCTGGGTTATATGGGTTTGTAGAGGAGAGTGGTCACATATTTCTTTTTGTATCGGTGAGTAGCGCTGAGAACCATCACCCCGTCCTAAAACACAAAGAAATTTCCGTTCCAATTTGCACTAAATATTTTGTCCGGATTATAATCCTGGTGTGAACTCGAGTCAGCAGGATGCTAGGTTTTCTGTTAGCATCAGGCCTGTTATGAGAAATTTTGCTGGACAATAAATTGTCCCAGAAACTATTGCGATAAACGATAATATTGTCGTTTTGAGACAATTTTCAACTAATAAAATCATAACAATAATAATGGTACGGTGTGTTATTGCACGTAGACACTCTCGAAGATTAAAAAAATATGAACTTCTAAAGAACATTTAACACAGAATTGGGAAGAATTTAAAGTATCCAAGATAAATAAATAAAACAACTGAAACTATAGTAACTAAAATATATTATCAAGTCTCTTAAACCAAAACTGTGTTTCAAAAATTATTAATCATTTAGCTTAAACAGGGAAAACAGGAAAAAGTGCAAGCTAGGCTAATGCTATTCTAAAAATCCATTCGGTCAAATAACCACAGACGTAAATGTCGATTAGTGAGGGAAGCAGGACTACTTTCTGACCATTACCTTGATGGAGAGGGCATACAGGTGATTCAGCATGACGTGGTTAGGCTCTGGAAGTAGTGTCGGGTCACACTGAAGGACAATTTAAAAGAAATTGGTTTTTTTAGATTATTTCTTACAAAGGGTGCAACTTCCAGACTTGGACTTGCGCCGGCATGAGTTGTGGACTTACAGAGACGCCTGTGTCCTTGTTGAGCAGGACTTGGAGCAGGTGAGGCGGCAAGATGGGAGGCTGCTTGATCTTATCATCTGGCTTGATGAGATATCCGTCCTGTTGGTATGGACCAGGTGGGGAACTGGACAGGTCTGACACACAACGATCGCTTTAGTTAAAAAAGAATCATGTGCTGAAGACTGAGTCTCCAACTATGAAGACTCGTTTAAAAGAGTCTTCAAGAGGTACCCAAGAGGTAGTTTGGGTACCTCTAGATCAGAGTATGGCGGCCAACTTCTGATTTTTGTAGAGCGGTGGTGTCCGCAGTAACTGAACGTTAATTGCTGGTCACAAAATCGAGATTTGTTTTTTCTTTTTAGGAAAAATGCAAAAAGCAATTTATTTCCAAAATGTTTCAGTTTTACCTAGAGATGCACTGGTCTTGACTAAAAGCTGTTTGTGGTTCTATTTGCTACTAAATTGAATTAAACCAAAAAAAAATGGTTGATAAAAACTAAGTACTTTGTGATTACCTTTAGTTTGTATGTGTATTTTTGGAGGCATCACATAAGCAAAAATTTCATTCTAAGATTTTTTTCCGAGCTAGCAAAACATATTTGTGCCATTCTTGGGTTATAGTGGAGGGCCGAACAAAATCTGGTTGTAGAGCCTTCACAATATGGATTTTAGCCACTTTTAAAGTGTAATTAGCATCTTGTAACAGTGATTAGCACTATTAGCACAGGCATCAGCACTACATAATTTTAATATCCACCTTAACTGAGATTTCCAAAAGATATTTATACGTAAGACAAAGGTTAGAAAACTGTAACTGAAACAACTTCAAACATTCAAGCCCTCCTGTCATCCTCTGAAAGTGTTGCTCTCTCTTGATCTCCTGCAGCCTGGCTAACAGCAGATATGTCTCGATATGTCATGTAAAATACAGTTTCCTTTAAAAGAGGCCGTTATTCACCTCACTTCAGGTTTAAAAACATTTTAAAACAATTTTTTCCCCACTCAAAACGACAGTCTTGATGTTATTATAACTTGCTAGCACTGAGAGTCGCTAGGGCCGGTCAAGAAACATAGCTAGTTACTCCGTACATCTCTTGTTTAAATACACATTGCTTCAAATGTTCAGTTTCAAATGACATGTAGTGAAGCTAGAAGCATTTCAGTAACGCAGCTGCCATTTACCAGACATGTCTGTTGAATCCTGTGAGTCGATCTTGAGGGCATCGAAGACTTCGAAGTCAGTTTGATTCACTTGAATGATGTTGTTGACTGTGCCAGTCTTGGTTGTTGTCACGGACTGTTGAAGCACAATCAGAACTTTGGTACAAAAACTTAAAAGGAACAGACGAGACGGACGTATGATGGGGAAAAACGAGTCACCCTTAGTGGTGAGGCGACATCAGAAACCTTAAACTCTTACTTACCCCAGTCGGATCCAAAGTCCACTGTCCGTCAACGCAAAACTTGTACTGGTGCTCCCCCTCTGGCAGGTCCACAATAGCTACGAAGTTATTCTTACTGTGTTTGAGAAGCAATGTGTCAAATGTATATGACAGGATGAAGCACCTATTGAGTCAGAAGAGAACGACTAACATAGCTTGAGTCGTAGTTTGGGTACCTCTTGTTAAGAGGGATTTTGGTGGCCCAGTTGTTAAAAGAACCAGACACAAAGACTTCCTTGGCTGACCCGGCCCATCTGAAAACGGTCGGTCTGGCTTGCGCCGGGTCCTTACTGTCGCAGTCGAGGTCCTGCTGCCAGGCCAAAAACTCCTGTATGTCTGGGGAAGCCTGGGCCGAAAGACACCAAAGGTACAATGTTGGCATCAATCAGAGGCAACTTCTCTGATACCAAACACTTCCTGTCTGAACAGCCGGGAACACCGGGGCTCCTAATCATCTTCTCTTGACATAAGTCTTCCAGAGGTAAACTCATACAACAAGTGAATTACCCTACAGAGTCACCAGACCACTTGATTTTTCTGTGTGCCTGACTTTTCCACTGCTGTGAGTCTGAACCTAAATCTGAAAGCCCGAAACACTGTTGTTTTGCATGGTGTTAGACTATAAGACAATGTTAGAAATATTGTTTCTTGCTAAGCTTCTGAATGCTGCATTGTTTGTAGGATGACCACAGGAGGGCGGTATACATCGGCTTGAAACAAAGCCACTTTTACTGGGAATGACAGCTTACAACGTTGCCTACATCATCACCATCATAATTCATATAAATGAATTATGATTTAAATGAATTAAATCATAATTCATTTAAATCCGTCTGATCTTGAATGGAAATCAACGTACCTTGGGATCTTCCCTGTGGAACAGCTCTGGGTCGTCGTTGCTGTCCATCATGATGTTGGGCCGAGCCTCCTTCCCTCCAGACGGTCCATCTCTGAATGACCTCTCGCCGCTGGAGCGATCGCTGCTGCTGTTGCCCATCCTGACGCTGCGCGCATCAAGCACTGGAAGAAACACACGAAAGGCTCCTGCTTTCAGAGACAAATAAATAAACAAATAACAGCCTG
This sequence comes from Brachyrhaphis roseni, assembly GCA_903066815.1. Classification (NCBI taxonomy): domain Eukaryota; kingdom Metazoa; phylum Chordata; class Actinopteri; order Cyprinodontiformes; family Poeciliidae; genus Brachyrhaphis; species Brachyrhaphis roseni. The sequence continues at coordinate 38,285 of CAEFZY010018305.1, read as the reverse complement.
AGCGTAACACACACAGGGGGAGAAAAACCCACCGGTGTGATCTCAGGGTTCGCCTGCTGCAGGATGTTTCCAGCCTGCATGTGTCGGTGCTGCTCTCAGCTCGCGCTCGGGTCAAAAGTCTCTTGTTTGGTTTGTTTCCGTCTCTGGAGCGAAGAAGTTTCTGTCAAAAAAAACAAAAACAAAAACAAAAAACAACTCCCTGAAAACACTCTGGCTAGATGAAGACCGGACCGTGACTGTATTACAAATTGTTCCCAGAATTGCTTCTCCTCCCTGTTTGTGTCCTTATGTTGTTTTCGCCATTTGGAGGAAACTTGAGTTTGTCTGTGAGAGAGGACACGCCTCTTCCGCCCCTCTCCGGACATTAACCCTGTCATTTCCGGCTCTTGTCAAATATCTTGTGTAGTCACTTTTTAGAAGGAAATGTGCCAACTTATTGAGACATTTTTTGTTTTATAATTCCCTGAGCTGCTTCAGTGCCACATAAATCTTTTTCAGTTCCTCATGATGTTTTTGACATCATGCGCAGGAAAAAAATGTGTATAATATTTCATGAAAGTATTACGTATTCTTCATCGTACAAAACAGATCTTAATTTTTCCCGTTTTTTTTTTGGTACACAGTTTCATTATTATAATTTATTGTTCTGACCTGTAAACGTGGTCCAATATGGTCAGGGCCGGCCCAAGATTAAATGGGGCCTTAAGCAGCATTATGTTTGGGCCCCTCTTCATGCTAACAACATGCTGAGCAGAAATATGAGAACAACCCGAAGCTCAAACACACAAGAAAAAAAAACCACGTAGCATCATGGTGTAACCATGGTAACACAACTATCAAACTATGAGGATTATACTTTGCACTTTTACAAAATAAATCTGATTTTATCTCGATTATCTTTGCTGAAACTGTCAAATCAAATTTTACTGGTATTCTCATTTTCAATAAAAAAAAGAAGAAGAAAAGACAAACTTTAGTTCTATATGGTCTGTGATAAAATGTAAAATATTTATGCAAGGCCCCTGATGGTTTCGGGGGCCTAAACAGCAACTTAGGCTATTGTCAGTAGATGTTTAGTGTAGCATTATTAACTAACAATCAGAGTAAGGCTTAATGAGACAAGGTTTAATATTCCTGTTGTTGATTATATATTTATATATTGTGTTTATATTCACGATTTTTCCCTTCAGTTTGCTGTCAACAACAATAGCAGCTAGTTTCTACGTCTCAACACGTCTGACTCCCGTGTTTCCCACGGCTCTGTAGTTTTCAGGGTGGGACTGTTTACACCCCAAATAACCATAAACAGCGTCGTCAGTATCTCAGTGACTACCAGGTCACCCCTTTCCTTCCTGTCCGGGTTTGTAATTATTCCTGCGTCACGTGCATCACTACTCTGAACGCAGAACGCCTATCAACAGAGTCTTTGTCCTCAAGCTGTGCCACCGCCATCACATTTTAGTTGATTGTTATAAATATTTACGGCTTGGTTCCACCGCACACTGATAAATTCCTACCAGTGTGTGCAAATGACATTCAAATCTTATAAAATCTCACCTTGAGGACAACAAATCTTCCACTTTTAATTTACGCCTGCATCTATTAGATGTATAAAGGTCTAGATCAAGTCAGATTTATTGTGATTTCTACAATATGCACAATGCGTAGTGGAACAAAATGATAATCTTCCGGACGGTGGTGTTACAGATCATAACATCAACTAAAAATACAAGTAAACGTAAACTAAAAACTAAACTAAGGTTAAAATGAAAACTTAAGGTGGTAAAAGTGCAGCATAACAGCAAAACAGCAAAAACATACAGCTGACTTAATCTACATGCTGATGAGAAAATAGCATTGTGATCAAAGTCTGAGTGGAGAGACAGGTTACAGGACACCAAAGTAAGCTCATTTATATTTCATATGCAAGGATGAAACCAAGTGCTTCAAATGAAAATGGAGAGAATTATTTAATTAAAAACAGATATTAATAAAACACTGAGTTAAATAAAATAAAAAAATCAAAACAAATGTGTTTGTTAGAGTGAAACTAATTTAAATGTATGAAACCAGTATTTCTAAAAAGATCTGTTTGCTTCCAGCAGAGGGCAGCAAAGTAACTCAAAGTCCTTTCACCTTGTTTGAATGTACCCGTTGTTCTGCGCATGTGTGTGACAGCTTTGTGTCTCAAACAGCTTGGACACAAACTAACATTGAAGTTTAACAAAATGTGGAAAAGGTCAAAGGGTACGGATACTTATACAAGACCAAGGTACAATTGTTTTTGTCTCTGCTGCAGGCTGTTTTGTGTGAAATAATTTTGGAGCTCCCTAGTCCTGCTAAAGGAGTACATTCTTAATAAACCCTAAAAATGTCTCACCACAATCTCCAAAATAATCTCTTCTGACGATTGAGTCTTCTTGGGTCTGGACTCATAAAGCAGTTTATGACCTAATCTTACTATAAATGTTTGCGTAGCTTCTGTCTCTTGCAGCCTTTATTAAAAATGCAGCATAGAACCTTGGTTTGAATCTCAACAATAAGCTCTGAAGGTTTCCCTCCACTCAGACTCAACCAGGTTTGTATTCACATTTCCGGTTCTTCTCGGTGGAAATGGGTTTCCAGGGTCAAAACCAAATCCCTGAGACTTTATGTTCAGCTCATTTGAAGCAGAAAAAACATTTTGACGTAGTTTATTTGAGAATAACCCTTCGTGAGAAAGTTCTCAAGCAGATAATTGACACATCCCCTGGATGTAATAGTTATTACACTTTATTTTTTCTGAATCACCTCGGCTGAACTGACAGGCAACACATTTGTTGTGAATCTTCAAGGTATAAAAAAATTAATTGTAAATCAAGTGTAACGTATAAATATAACACAAACAGATTTTATTGTTTTGATCTCTATATTTTGCACACACTAATTGCTTAACCTGGGAGAAAAAAAAGGGTCAAGTTTAGACAATTTTAATGACAAGAGTAGCGTTAGCCCACTAGCTTCAAAAGATATGCCTGACAGAAAATGAAATATGCTGCAGTGCATCATCATAAAACAACTTAAAAACTGAAATAATTCTGCGTTTTTTATATAAATAAAGAAAGCATTTTTATCAATCACATATTGCAATAAATTATGCATTGTGAAATTATAATTAGGCTGAACGTCCAGGTTAAATAAAGCTTAAATGTAATAAATACATGCTTTTATTTTAAATTTGAATCAAAACACATAGTCAAGTAATCATTTCACATAATTCTAAATCAAATTGAGGCACTTTTGGATCTCCGTAAGGCAGAGCTACCCAGTGTTTCATTGAACTGATTTCTCAGACTAAACTTCTTGTTAGCCACTCCTGCTCTCACCTCACCAATCTGTCACAATTTTAAGTCCTTCCTCCACCATCTTGTCCACCAAGGACTTAGAAAGAATAGCTAAAGTTTCATCTTTTTGAGAGAGATTGCTGTAAGAGCTTGAGCTTGAGCTGACCTGTTCCCGTCAATAAGGCAACAATATCCTCCTGTAGCGGCGAGTGGCAGCCAAGGCCAAGAGAATAAACAAATCATTTGCCCCCTTCTTTTGCATCCAGCTGCATTCGCTCCACCTGCACATGTGCTCGCCCTTCTTATTATCTCTAAATCATATCTGTGGACTGCCAGCATGCCTCATCTTGTTACTCAAAACAACAGCTGCTGTTTGGATGTCAACTTCACGCAAACTCGACCGTCTCCAGCAGCCAAAAGACGAATACGATGTGTCAAATCATAACTAATACTTTGAGGTCTTAAAAGGAGCCGGATTTACTGGAGTTATGGACGTATTATGATGTAACAGGAGATGGAGCGCTTGTCTTTGCGCGGACTATTGGGTGGCTCATAAATTGGAAGCATATTTGATGCTATTATACGCCAGCTGGCCGTGGAAATTCAGTTGGACAGCGGCGAGAAGAAAACACATTTTGGATTTTTCCTCATTTGAGGACAGCACTTTAAAATGATCTTCTGGGAATTTATTGTATTGTTTATCGCTTATCGTGATCATTTTTTGGATGGATTTATTGTTGTCATGAGAAATTGCAATTCATGATGTTTTTTAAAAAAACTAAAATGTCCATATTGCCGGGATTGTTATTATTATTATTTTCTCCACAGTTTGTTCATCATTAAGTATCAATAAATGTATTAAATGATGCTACTGAATGCAGTTTAGCGACTCAAATCCCACTGCTTTATGTCAACTGGGGCCCTAAAGAAGCATATTACAAATGGGAATGTTTTTCAAGAGCATTACTTGTTTGTGGAAGTATGATGAATGTGTCATGCAGACAGCGACATAGTTATCTAAAAAGGAGCAATATTTATTGCTCCTTTTTAGATAACTGTAAAGTGATACAAACTATTTAGTTTGTATCACTTTAATTGTTATTACAATGGCGTCACAAAATATCGTGATAAAATTTTAAATCCATATCGCCCACCCTGCTCCGTAAAAAAGTGATATAGCAACAAAAATCATATAATTGTTGTTTAAAATGAGTCCATTAAATTAAATATAAATAAATAAAGAAAAAAGAACAAGGACAGCCAGAGCCACAGTGCTAATGACCCAGAGGCAGAAAGAGATGGAGGAATGTCCTCACGAGGAGGGATCCCCTGAGCTCCTCGTGCTCCGAGAAGAGGAGGGCGTGGCCTTCATGTCCATCCGAGAGCATCCCACAAGACCGGAAGAGCAGAGGGTCAAAGCCGCAGCGCTGAGATGCAGGGAGGCGGAGAAGGTGGAGGCAGCGGAGCAGTGATGATGGAAGAGAGGAATCAGCCGGCGGAGGAATACGACAGGGAGGCGGAGGCAGACCAACCCGAGGCTCAGAGGGTTCGCGGGAAATAAAATGTGTAAATGGAACAGAACCTGTTTCACTGCTTCATGATGTGGAAATGACTTCACTGTTATTATATCAGTGAGCTGTAACACTTATAGCTTAAATGAAAGTTATAATTAGGAAAACGGCGAAGAAACAAAGAAGATGGTCAGAAAAGCACAAAGCTACGGAACCCTGTAGGGGACATTTTTTCCTTTTGCGTTCCCTCGCAATAATCTACTGATCAGTTATGCGGCATAATTCAATACTGTAAGCCTTTCTTACGGTGGCCGCGGTACTTTCTGCTTTAATATAAGGTTATGTGAGGTTTTTCCATGAATGTTCATATCTCCTTGTGAAATATCTGAAGTTTTATATATTTTTCTTTAGGATAGAAAGGCACCACAAACATATGATATAAACAGAAACTTTCCGTAAGTAGGAAAGAAATAAAAATACATCCGAACTATTTGGACTATTTTTGAGTTATTGTCGTGGGTAATTAATCATCTGACAGTTTTTAATCATCTGACAGTTTTGATTGTGTCTCTGTTGTGTTCATAGTCTGAATTGTTTCAGTGCCATCTCAGCCCTAACAGACATAAACATGCAGTAAATAAATCTATTTTCAATCAGTTTTTTGCACCAAAGACTTAATAATAATAAACACGTTTTATTGTTATAAAACACGGCAGACTGATGATTAACTCGGGGAATCTCATCTGTCCGTGTATCAATCAAACCATTTATTTGTTCCGTCACAATTATCGATTTATTCCATTTTGATCATCATGCTCCAAACTTTGCGAGGACTGATCAGCCCGCTCACCGCTTCCTCACACACACTAAGCCAGCAGTCAGTAACCTTCAAGTCATGGTAGATGACGTCACGCCCTCGTCGACACACCCACCACCCAGGTGTCAAAGCCCCGTGCTCCTGTCATATCAATAATTATTTATTTCATTCATATGGTTCTTACAGAGCCTCAGTGAAAACTTGTTTATTATTATTAAGTCTTTGGTGCAAAAAACTGATTGAAAATCGATTTATTTACTGCATGTTTATGTCTGTTAAGGCTGAGATGGAACTGAAACCAGTCAGACTATGAACACAACAGAGACACAATCAAAACTGTCAGATGACTTATTACCCTGTGATAATAACTCAGAAATAGTCCGAATAGTTTGGATGTATTTTTATTTTCCTACTTACAGAACGTTTCTGTTTATATCATAGGTTTATGGCGCCTTTCTACACTAAAGAAAAATATATAAAACTTCAGATATTTCACAAGGAGATGTGAACATTCATGGAAAAACCTCACATAAACTTATATTAAAGCAGAAAGTACCGCAGCCACCGTAACAAAAGTCTTACAGTATTGAATTATGCCGCATAACTGATCAGTAATTATTGCGAGGGAACGCAAAAGGAAAAAAAAATTCCCAAGTCTCCTGAGAGATAAAGAACAAAAGTGGGTAAATAAAGTTAATATTATACAATGAAAGGCCTTGCAAAAGTATTATATTGACTCTGTTTTTTCATACTTTATTTTGGCTACTATTACAAACATGAATATGTTTTATTGGGATGGGACTAAATGTGATAGATGAAGTTGTGTGCATGAAGGAAAATGACAGCAAAAACTGAAAAGTGTGGACGTTCGCTTCATCTGACCAGAAAATCTTCTTCCACGTTTGCTGCGTCCCGCTTGGCTGCCATCTTTCCATCAAAGCCAGTTTTGTGCACAGCTAACAACTGTCACATTCACCTGAGCTGAGGATATAATCCACTGTGAAATAACATTTAAGAAATCATACTCTGAGATTCAGTGCCTATAAAAATTGTGCACCCCTTTGGCCCGTTTTCACCTTTGTATTGCTTTTGAATCTATGTAGTCACAATATGTGAACTACTTTTGTCTTTGTGTAGTTTTCACTTTGACATTAAGTTTTTTTTTTGTCAAAAAGCCAGATTTTGTTGATAACTATTTTTTAAAAGTAATAAAACAGAAAAAGGTCAAGAGTAATTTATTTATATAGACATCGGACAGTAGAATGAACCAGAAATAACTTCACTCTGATCTTTTTGGTCTTACTCAAAAAGAAAGCACTCAATCTAAAAATGTTCTAATGGAACTTTTTTTACATAAATCAGCAGCCCAAAGGTCAAATCAGCCGATGAATATTAGCGTTGAGCTTCAGCACAGTGACCTCAGTCACAGTGATTTCATGAGACTGAATTATGAGTTTTCATTATCTGTAAGCCACATTCATCAAGTGTCTAATAAATAAATGAATATACACACATGGAAATGATGTAGAAAGAAAAGATAAAGAGTAAACTAGACCCCAAGGTGGAATGTTTTAAAATAATTTATTAGGAATTTTAAAAAGTTCTTTTTTTCCCCCAAAAGGAATAAAATGACAGGAAAAAAAAAATCAGAAAAAGTTACAGTGTTGACAAGAAAGTTTTTTTTTTTTTTTTTTTCAATGAAAGGTTTTAAATTTCCGCAGCAGGTACAGCGAGTGTATCAAAATGTAAAACCTGGTTATTTTGTAGATCAAGAGTGCTCTTTTCTTCTTCTTCAGCTAACATTTAAAGGAAAACGTAAGTTTATGGTGAACGGCCAGTGCAGCATCCTAGTAGCTCTCGTTTTGGTCTACAAAAAAAAAAGAAAGAAATGAAGAAAATGTGTCACGTTGCTACAGACTGTGACCTCCAGTGGATATGCAGTGCTGGAAGGCGCGGTTTACTATCCGCACCCTGATATAGATGTTAATGTACTACTAATAATAAAAAACAACAAAAAACCCCCCCCAAGAAAATTAGATTAATATTTCACATTTTGCAAATGCCCCCCCAAGAAATACAGCACATGGCACACTGGAGACCAATGTGTATCAAACCACATTCACATGAAAATCACGGAGCGGTCCCCGACTCGCGACAGCTCCTGCATGCAGAGTCCTTCATTTTCCTTCACAAAACAAATCATTGGATATTAAAAATCAGGTAAAACAACAACATGATAACGTAAGAAAACAGCATGTTTCCTGACAGAGGAGTGTTTTCACACCCTCACCTCCCAAAAGAGGAAGGTGTTGCTCCGGACTCGGCCTCTTTTCCTGCTGAACTCAAAGTAAAAAGCGTCTCATCTCCAAGGAAGCTGTCGTCGACCTGACACACGATTTTACAAATGTCTGGAGAGAAACGCCGTGTAGTGGCTGGTCTCACGTTGACAGACGAACTGAAATGTTCTTGACCTCCAGGCGGGCATAAAACAGGTAAGACCCCCCCACACACACACACTCTCTTTCTCCAAAAGCCTCCAACCTCCCGGACACTAAAGTCGGCAGAGCCCTGCCACCCGGAAATTAGTCGTATTTACAATATTTTACAAAATATTACAGTTCCTGAAGGCTAAAGGAAGTACAGATGTAGCCATGTTTTTGGCAACCCAGGTAAAAATGTGTAGAAATCCTTAAAATAAATTCATCTGATGTGGCAGAAAAATATTCTCACGCTGAAGAACAGAGAAAAATCCAAAGACAAAGAAAGTTTTGAATGAAACTGACGGAAACATAATTACTGACAAATCTGAAAATGCCATTTAATAAATTTATCTGAAAAATTTTGAATGAATATTTAATTTTTTTTTTAAAGTTGATCAGTGCTTTTTATTGTGTTTGTAAATAGTTTCGTTCCTCTATGCCACTCTTCAAAATGGGAAAGACAAAAGATAAAGTACACTTGGAGTAGGGCGGATGTGCGACGATACGAGTCAGAAAAAAGAGATAAGAAAATGTTTAAACAGGAAGTGTTGTTTAAGACTAAAATTCAGAGCATCTTGGCATCACTAAGTCTCCATAGAAACCACCAGACCAGGGGTCTGCAACCTTTAAAACCCACCCAAGAGCCATTTCTGCCCTCAGTCCAGCTGAACACATCGGGTTTAGATATTACCTGACCTTTTTTAAGAAACACATTTGGCAACTTCTGATAAATATCTACTAAAGAAAATTTGTAGTAATTTCTAAAGAGAAACCATTCAATTCCTGTTTTTGATAGATAATGGCTACATTTTCTTATATGGAATGTTGATATTTGCAATTTCCAGCTCAACAATAAGAAAAATAAATCTAAATGAAAATAAGTACGACTTTCAGAGTCATTCTGCTGAGAGAATCAAATGCAATTATTCCATGAAAAGAAAATGAAAACTCGCTAAAACCTGCATTTGTTTATATATATTTTTAAAACTTGTTTTTTTTTTTAATAAAAGTTGTTTCTTAACCCTGAACTAGACGCCATCGACATGACATGCATCCTGCTTGTTTGGTGGATGCCCCCCACCCAACAAATAGATGTACTCAAATTACAAGTTGGATTTTTCTACATTCTTCAGAGTGAGATGATACCACTGCAATAAAAGGTGACTATAATTTAAAGCTTTTTAAATACTTCTACTGGGGCCCAATAAGTCGGTCCGCGCTGTTCGACGGTAATTTGTGTAACAACTTATGGTTAATACCTACCAAGATATACAATTCCTGGCGTTATTTCAAAAATTAGTATTAAGTGTTGACATTCAGTGTAAAATAGAGAAATGTACAGTCATTTTACAGCTTCAAAACAAGCATGTTGGAGACCTAACTAGCCTTCTCTCAAAGAGATCACTTTTTGGAGAGGACACATAGCTAAATAAAATACAGCTAAAACATAAAGACAGCATGACAAAAACAACAAAAATACAGCATTCGAATGTGTTGCTATAATATGTAGTGATAAGTTTCTTTTTCTCTTCTTCTTCTTTTTTTTTTTTTTAGTTTGCTTCGTTTGCAAAAAGGTGGAGTTTAGTGAGGTGTCAGTAAGGTGGGCAGGATGCAGCTGACACCAGGTGAGGTGGGGCGAATGTCCGGCCGCCCGAACGCAGCAGAGGAGACGCGGACTGGACAGAGACGGACCAGATCGGCTCCGGCGTAGCTTCAACTCCGTCCAGCTGTCAGTCTACGGCTCTGCACTGACACACAAAGCAGCCGGATTACTCACAGATCGGCCGAACCGTGGCCGTCTAATGTGCTACGCCTCGAGAGGCGGGAAGCCAGCGCGGCGGACCGACTCACACTCTCAGTGATAGCCGTTAGTGAAGGCGGTGGCAATCAGAGGGCCCTGTGGGAGCAAGCAGGCCAGGTTAGAGTTTGCTGTTAGGCAAAATGCGCACTTTGATTTTAATCTCTTCTAATGTGTCGGATTATTAAAACAGCTGCTGCACCGGAACAGAAAACAACCCACGCTCTAAGAGGTGGTGGTGTTAAACAGAAAACCAGCGGTGCACCGATTGCAGCTGTCAGGCCGATCACCAATCTCTAAAAAGCCTCACCGATTAAGATTTTGGCAAATTTATTTGTCTGAAACATTGTAGTTATAGCAACAAAGTTGGTAAATTGGCAACTGTATGGTGACAATTGTTAGCCATGCATATAGTAGGGCTGGATGATGTGACTGAGAAACATATCACGATGTAACGGTTTCATATCAGTCGATACGATGATTATTGGTTAACCTTTTTTTGTTTCAAATATCTAAAATACTGCCAAACCATTAATTATTTTTAGGTAATTTTGAGGGACAGTAACAAAATCTTAAACTGCTGCTGCGTAAGTTACTCTACAAGTTGTTGCTAGGTGGTGCGGGAACCAGAATGGTTGAATGAAAAATAAAAAAACATACACAAAAGTGTTTCACTGTAAAGATGGTTTGTAGTTTGTTTTGTTGCAACCTGAAGTGTGAAATAAACTTCAATGGAGTTTGAAAACAAAATATGTGTATAGATTTATGTCTGGTTGAACAATGTGTGTGCCCAGTTGATTTTGTTTTCTTTTTTTGGGGGGTTGAAGGGGGTTTATTGTAATCCATAGGGGGGCCCAGATATCTTTGGGAACCACTGTCCTAAGCTAACTCGCAGAGCACTGAAAATGGAAAAGGTTTGGCACAACTGCAGGCCTGCCAAGATTTGGCAGGCTTGCTTGCAAAACTGAGCGAGCAAAACTGCATCAATCAGAGAAGCGGCTAAAAGGCCCACGGTGATCCTGGAACAGCTGGAGAGGTCCATGTGGAACGGTCCACTCCAAGTCCAGACTCAGTTTTCAGATACTCTCCATTCAACCTGATTTGAGTTTGAGCTATTTTTGCAATGAAGAGTTGGCAAAAAGTTTGGGTATGCAAAGCTGGTCGAGACATACCCTGAAAGACTGGTAGAGAAAAGTGGAGAGGAGACACACGTTTTCATTTTTGTTTCTTTTGAATTGAAAACCATATGCTACTTCCTTCCACTTTGCCTTCACACACCATTTTCCATTGGTCTGTCAAGTAAGATCCCAATAAAATACACTGATGTTGGAGATTTTGCTGTAATAAAAAATATGAAACATTTCACAGGACATGAATGCGCTGCAGGGGCTTCTATTTCTGTCAAGCCTTTTCCAAAACGCACCTATCTATTTTTATGGCAGAACATAGCAACCAGTGCTTCTGTAATTTCAGTCCATTCGCCAGCAAACAATTTTCTCGGCAACAGTCGACCCGTTTGGTCTGCCAAGCGAAGCAGCACCCTGCAGGGCTGAAAAGTGATGCAACCTCAGAGCCAAGGACTACGGCTTCTTAAAGAAAGGCCACTTGAGGCTGTTTCACCACACCCTTCCAACAATACCAGTGGACAAGTCCAACTATTACACGTTTGAACTCATAATAGGCCATTCAAAGAAAAAAATTCAATGTCCACAAGTCATGCATTTGGATATATATTTTTTTTAACTTTTTAGCATAACTGTGTCCAGTTATTGTGGCTTTAGTTTGGTATTTTTAATAGTTGTGGGTTAGACATGTTAAACAGGTCACAACAATGATGTCGCACTGTGAAACAAAAAAACTGTGAACGGTGTGGATTTTCAGAAGTTTACCAAGTTATATTTGGTACCTCTGAGCCACTTTCACAGCATGCTGAGCAGAAATTCACCAGTGAGTGGTGGTAACTCACCCCCAAACTGTGGCTGAAGCCGGTGCTCGGGGCCGGGCTCGCAGCGCTGAGGTAGCTGCTGACAGCCGACTCCTGACTGGCCGTCCCGTAGAGGTCGGCCATCGGACCCGGGCTGCTCGTTCCTAAAAATCCTGCAGTGCGGGAAGGGGTGGAACCTGGAAGGGAAAGACAGCAGCTTCACTGACGGACGATCCGCTAATCACTGCAAACGTCGTTCAATGTTAAAAAACGGAAAGAGTGAAATAAATACTCTGCCGTCTAAACCAGAGCTGAGCGAGAGTTCTGCCGAGATGAGGAGAATTTACAACTTGGTGCCTTGAAAATGTTATTATAGCCCTTGAACCAACTTCACATAAATTTTTATTCAGTTTCTCTCACAGGGAATCCAGTTTAGCGATTTGATTCCACCCAATTATTTTGCTCTTTGTTCTTTACAGAAAAGGTCAAGCTCAATCAGATTGAGAACAATATGAGAACATCAATTTTTATGCATTTTGTATTGGGTTGAAGTCTGGACTTTGACTAGGCCATCGTTACACCGTTTTTAAGTCTTTTGCAGCATCTGCCAGGTTTTCTTTTATGACTGTTAATGTATTTAGCTCCACCTATTTTCCCATCAACACTGATCAGTTTTACTTTTCCTGCTGTAGAAAAGCATCACCACAGCATGACGCCGGCATCACCGTGTTGGTTTGTTCAGGCAGATGTAAAGTGCTGGCTTTATGGAACTGAAAGGTCAAAAGTTCAATTTCGGTCTCATCTGACCTGAACACCTTCTCCCACATGTTTCACACACAGGTGGAGTGTATTTAGCAATTTATTTATTGTAACTTGCATATACACGATTGCTTTTCTAATATCTCTACAAAAGACTGGATGACTAAAGTTTTCTGTCTGGGATTCTGTTCTCAACTAGCCACTTTTTTGAAGAGAAAATTTGTTCAGAAACATCAGTATCCATTTTGTTTGGTGTTTTGTTTATTTATTTTATCCATCCATCCATTTTCTAACACCCTTGTCCCTAAGGGGGTCGGGAGGTGCTGGTGTCTATCTCCAGCTACGCTCCGGGTGAGAGGCGGGGTCACCCTGGACAGGTCACCAGTCTGTCACAGGACAGGACAAACAACCATGCACACACTCACACCTAGGGAGAATTTAGAGAGACTAATTAACCTGACAGTCATGTTTTTGGACTGTGGGAAGAAGCCGGAGTTGATTTATTTTAGATATTTAAAATGTCTCCCAGTTTCAGTGTTAAATATTCAATAGAAATTAAAGTTTATTGGTCTTTAAGAGGGTGCACTTGCATTGTTATGCCATTACTATTATATTATCTGAAAATAGTCTCAAAACAATAACATTATCATTACTTCTGGGACAATTTATCATCCACAAAATGTGTCATCCTGACAGGCCAATGCAGTGGTTTGTACTTAGGGGGCCACTGGGCACAAATGAACACTCCGCCTTTAAGATTTATATTTGCACAAACTTTTGAAAACCTTGCATCATTTTTTCCCGCTTCATAATTATGCAGAACTTAGCGTTGGACTATCGCATAAAACCTCCGTAAAACACGCTGAAGTTTATTGCTGTAACATGAAAGAATAGGAAAAAGTTCAATGGGTGTAAAGTCTTTTACAAGGCACTTTATTTGGACTTCTGTGTTCTAGGAAATACAATGTTGTACCTCTAACGACTGCTGCTGCCGCCGCCGCCGCCATCGGGCCATACGCTGTGAGAGGAATGGCTGAAAAGGCAGAGGTGGAAAAAAAAAAAAACAACAACAAAAAAATCAAGGTTATACATCCCTGGTTCTGAAGAACCTGACATGCAACTGCAGCATCGCCCACGGATCTCACTCCAGTGACCACAAAATGTCATTTAGTCACACAGTAGATCATTTTAGCAGAGAACAATGGAGGCCATCTCGGTAACTGTCACCAATCCTGCCTTCAGATGGAAACCGAGGAGGATCGACAAACACAAACATGCAAACCAGAAGTGATGAGGTGATGCGGCGACATGTGGACTAGCAGACTGAGAAGATGCTGCTTGTAAAGTCCAGAGGAGGGGCTGACTGACCTGTGAGCTCAGGGGGGTGGGGTGAAGTCAGAAGGGGAGTCCTCTCTAAGTGGAACTCTAAAACAGAAACATCAGAGTGCTGTTGAGACACACACCGTCAACAACACGCCAGCAAGGACAACACACACACGCGTACGCACGCTAAGGGCGAGGGAGAAGCCTCGGAGGTGAGGAACTGAATAAACAGGACGTCAGGAACAAACGCACAAAGCAACTGAAGGACAGAACTGAACCCCCCCAACAAATGAAAATAAAATGTCTCCCAGTAATTATTCTGAAACGGCAGGAAATAAAATAAGTGTCACAAACGCCGTCACCCAAACTATCGACTCCAATCGGAGTGAGTGATTTCATATTTAAAAAGCAAGAGTTCTAATTTTCTTTGGTGGAAATCTAATTTTTAGGGTTATTTCCCAGATGATCCGCACACGTTCTACTGTAACACAGAGCCACGCCGTCTTGAACACACACACGCACACACACCCCCACACGCACACACACACACAGGTTCGAGCTAAGCAACGCCACTCCCTGATATTTACAAGCAGCCATTTACACTCACAGTGTTTCATCTGTGGAGACATGTTTATATTTGTGACAGTGCGTCTGCTGCCAGCTGCGATATGAAGCTGCTCTTCAGAATTTAAAATGTGATCACGCAGCGCTAACACCTGGGATGAGATGTGAAAAAACATCCAACTTGCTCTTACTGAATCATATGCGGAAGGTAGAGCAATTATTAGGGGTGCACCGATTGCAGTTTTCCAGCCGATCGATCACCAATTTTCTAAAAGCCTGGAATGCCGATTCCGAATTTGATCGATTTAATTTTTCCTAAAAAGTTGGAAACAAAATTGATAGGAAAATAGGAAACAAAATTGTGGCGCTTCAAGAATAACAAATTTCCTGCAGCAGTGAATGTTTATCACAAATGAAAGTTGTCTTTTTGCGACTAAAGACAAGTTTTATTTAGTTGGAATGAGGGCAAAAAAAATTGCCCTTATGATTGTTAAGGTTTCAGACTCCTTTCCTAAAGTCATGCAGTAATAATGCAGGACGTCTAAATATACAGACACTCTGGGAGCAATGTAAGCAAAACAAAATGTGTTTGTGTTGTCTTAAACTTATAAATCAGGACTATAATTGCTCTACTGCAGGGAATAAGCTCCACCTTAGAGATGCACTGAGAAATCAGCTGGTGGCTGGGATCGGATGATTTTCAGCTCGATTGATCCTGAGCAGATGTTTTTCTGATCAGTGAACATCCCGGGCTAACAGGTCAACAACATTATTCATGTTACTGAGAGAAGAAGACTCAAATTATCCAAATGCACAAAGATCTATTAACAAAAAACAGATTTTTCCATGACCTATTTGCGGTTTATTCTGGCTGTGACAGAGTGAGTTTACGATTTAAAGCAGATAACAGGAAGGCTGAACATGTTACAAACAGTCTGCTGTCCATCCTTTGAGCTGTGTAGTCGCTGATCACATCAAAAATATTGGAAGCCTTTTTGAAATTAAGTAACAATCTTCAGCCTATACAACACACACAACTATTAACATAAGATGCTAATTCCAGTTTAACGTGTCAGATCTGTAATCATTTGGTTTGTATTTCAATAAAACAGATTTACAGCGACTGCTCTGTGACACACACACACACACACACACGGCTTTACTCCACCCCTAACATGAATAATTAATGACTGCCAGCAGCAGCAAGGCCACAACAACTGTTTTAAATGCAGTTCTTGTATGTTATAGTTATTAAAGAGCTCAAATAATTACAAAACGTGAAAATCACCACTAATCTGATCAGTGCATCTCTAAACATTTGTCTGTTTTAAATGGCTGCTGAAACAGACAAAATACGACAATTTTCACTGGGTTCTTTTAAATGACGACAACTTCCACTTATTACCTAGAAAACACTGTGAAACCACAGCCTGGTGTCTGGAAGCATTAAATAAATGACGTCTCTCACGTTCACATATTCAAACAGTAAAGTGAATCGATTTGTCTGACATTTCTTCCCTTCTTTCACTTTTGTCCAAATGACTGCATATCTCCTTTGTAGTGATAAACACTGGGAAATGTTACGCTTTTGTTCTGCACAGGGTTTTTATATTGTCATTATATATACAACGAATCACAGTAATCTGAGTTTTTCAGCAGCAAATTACATAATAATTCACATATACACAACAACGTAGCTATCTTATTGTTTTTTCTCTTTTAGTTTTTACATAAACCAATTTTCTGAGTATTGTTTTTTTTTTGGCTTGGATTCTCCAAACTATGTACCGCCGTTTCTTTTATTTCTGAGTTATTACGAGATGGAAACGTGTGCGAGCGTGCTGTGATTACCAGGGAACTGATAAGTGTATCCAGGAGTGATGCCCGCGTAGCTCCGGCTGGTGTAAGTGGCAGTCTGGAAGCCGGGATAACCTGCAGGGCGCAGAAAAATCAGCGTAAATATCCAGATCCCTCCACAAAGCAATGAAACGCACCGGAAACGTTAGCACTGGCGTTAAAGACTCAGAGGACGTATTGACTCAACGCTGACGCCTTCATGAGTCTGTGGATGTAATTCCACACTTGTGCTCCGGATTTCTTTACAAGAACTGGAACGGGGAGCTCACTGGTTTAGGCTTCGGTTTCATTCTCAGCTGAACTCACAAAACGGAGATTTTGACTGGATGCAACCTGATCTCAACGCCTTGGCTACAAGAAACACCAGTAGGCACAAGAAGGTGTTATTTATTTTTCTCCAAACTGTGACTGAGCATAACTTTTCTTAATGTTCACTTGCTAATTAATGAATGAACTGAAAGACAGAAAGCAATTCTTAGTCTGAACAGTAGGTGGTGGCATTGGCATGGTAACTTAAGTTTCTGGTGCTGTACTATAAAAGAAGAAAATTATAAGATTGGAAAAAAATATTTGAATGAAGAAGTGACAAAAAGTCTTAAAGAGCATCAGCAACAACAGATGTTTTAGGAAAAGTTCCTTCAGTCTGACGCTTAAGTTGAACTAAAAGTCAATTGGATTTCTTAATAAGTGGCATTTCAACATGAAAAAAGTAAAAAGCAAGTGACATAACAACAACATATACAGGTGGAGGGAAACATATGTAGCTTTTGACATTTATTTTTAGAAAAGTACTGCAAGGATATGAAGTTGCATTAATACTTTCCTAGTGTTTAGTTCCCCTGTTTCTAGTTTTTTGGGCTTCTGACAAGTTTTATTTAAGGATTGTCCCGTATTTACCGCCATTTAGCTTCCTCTTCAACTCTGACCAGTTGCCATTGCCCTACTGAAGAAAAAAAATCCCCACAGCATCATGCTGCCACTACCGTGTTGTATTGTAGCGACAGTGTGCTCAAAGCAAGGAGCTGTTAGTTTCCTGCCACTGTAACAATTCCCACATGTTTTGTTGAAACACAGTTTGAAAATCACCAGATCATCTTCTTGCTAGTTTGGGACTTTCCACAATGGCTCTTTAGCTAAAACCGATGCTAACTAACATTTTTAAATATAGGCATATTAATATATGCAAGTTTTAGTAGATTTTTTCCTTTTAGCAAACTCCTAAATGGAAATGACACTAAAATCCCCAGTTATATCCTTTATATGTTTTTTTCTTGTCATTTGGTTGGAAACTATGTGCTTTTTTAAAATAATTTTTTACATAGCCATATCAATATGCAATAGAAGAAACGGTGTCCATCCTCTTTTTTGAAAAGATTTTCAAGTTTTAGCTTGTCTTCAAATTTAAAAACAGAAATAAAATAGTTGTTCTTTAAAAATGACAGCAAATATTCATCAAAAATAAAAGTGGAGGGTCTTTGTAAACTTGATTTTAACTTTTGTAGCTCTAAGCTAGTTTTATTGAGCAGGACTCTGGATTGTTAAGTTTGGTCTCTTCCATAGAAGTTCAAACAAATTACCCTGAAGTTGACTGCTGGTGTGGCTAATTTCCAGGAAAGTGAATACTTATACAGCAAGGTTGTGTTACTTTTATTTCTTTTCCACTGGTGGGCACAATTAAATGTAGTGCAGACAGCTACAAGCTGCTGAAGGCAGCGGCGGACATCATGGCTCAGCTCCCCCAGAGACGTCATGCGACCTTTAAGGCGGCGGAAACGGTCAGCCTCACGTGAGCCGCCGCCGCGTCCTTCCTGTTCCGATCGATAGCAACTCACCCAGCATACCGATCCCTAGCATGAAGGCGTCCATCCCGTAGGGCATCACCCGAGAGCGCCCCCTGGCCGAGCCGGTGGGAGACATCACCTCCTTGGGCTGAGCTTTCTTACACTCCACCTGTTTTGGTGGGGACGGATGGAGGGGGGGTTAGGAATTAAATCAGCGCCGCTCGTTTTTCTGACCGCCGCGGGGCGAAGCCGCTCACCATTTTGTTGTTGATCTCGTGGAAGTGGATCTCGCAGACCTTCTCGACCACATCCTCATTTTCGAATGTCACGAATCCGAACCCTGACGAGAGGAGAAACAAGAACTTGTAAAAACACACACACACCCAGACACACCAGACCTCTCCTGTACAGTAGGAGAGCTAATAGCTTGCAGTAATTAGCGCTGTAATAACAGCTTAACACATTGGCCCCCCTCCCCCACTTTCAACGCTGCTATTTTGCACTCATCCTTGACCCCCACCTGCCCCCGCCCCTTCCTTCCTGAGCCAGAAGGACTGGGCAAAGCTGGTAGGTTGTCATAATCGATCAATCCCAGGGTGGGGAGGAGGTGCTTAAGGAGGCTTTATCCTGATCCCGATTAACAGACTGGCTAATTAGACTAGCCCCGTTTGTCTCCTCCAGCTCAGCCCACAGGAAGGAGACTCTTGTGGGGGAGGGAGGGGGATCAATAGCCACCCAGGAAGGGCTTGGAGGAAGAGCGGTAAATATGGAGAGCAAGAAAGGAGCACAGGAGAAACGAGCGAGCGGATCAGGTCGGCCTCGTCTCACCTCTGTGCCTGTTTGTGGTCTTGTCGAACATGAGCATGGCGTCGTCGACCTGGGGGGGAGACAAACGACACAGGGTTTTTTAGCAAGACTCTCCGTCCTGCCACGCGGCATATTGCCTGACCTCAGCCCTTCTCAAGTTCTGCAGGGAGGCTCAGCAACAGATGGACAGAGAGGAGGAAGACTGGGGTAGGGGGAGGAGGAGGAGGAGAGACAGGTTACAAAGTGGTGGTCCGGGGTGGGAGGGAAAGGACGGGAAAATATGTTCACAACAGTTCCCAAAACGTATGGTTAAAAAGTTGGAAGCGGCATCGTGAATGCCCCCCCACATGTGCCTCTCCTCTCCCTGCTAAAGTTTTAGATCTCCATAGAAACTGTAACAACAAGGTCCTGTAGAGAAGAAACGAATAAAAAAAAAAAATCCCCTTCAACCAACATCAAATATGCTTTTATGAATGTCGGGAGAGAGCCAGAGAGACGATGAGGGCAGGAGAGAGAGAGGGAGAGGGAGAGAGAGAGAGAGAAAGAGAAAGAGAGAGAATCGACGCAAACAAGTAGCCAGTCACAGACGGAAAGGTGAATCCGGCAGGTGGGGACTCGATGAGAGCAGAGAGAGCTGATAGCAAGAGGAATGGCAACAGGTGGAGATACGGTGAAAGAGAGTACAGAGAGTCCTGTAAGAGGGAGAAAGATTGGGTCAAAGAGGGAAAAAAAGAGTGAAGAAACAAAGGCAGAGGGAGAACAAAGAGGCCTGCAGGCTTTGTTTGTTGGCACAGTCAGCCAAAAGTCCTCCTCCTCTTCTCCCTTTGACCTCTCCCTTCGGCCCGGCCTCCCTTTATGGAGCAAAGACACAGGTGTCTATTCAACACACACACACACACACACACATGCAGAATCTTATGTCAGAGTTGACCCAATCTTTCTGCTGACAGGTCCAAATTTCAGGCTGGACGCAGAGGTACTTGTAAACATTTGGTAAATTCATCTGCGCTCCTGCTCTATATTAAGTTTACTGGATAACTTCCCCCAGAATAATCTGTCACAGTCACATAAGAGTGTTAGTGATAGGACACTGTGTATGTGTGCGCGAACCCCTGAGGACATTTTGCCCACAGAAAGGTCAAAGGTGAGTGAAACGTGTGGTTGTGAAAGGGGACCTTTCAAGCAGCCTCTCAAGTCAATGTTTGCTTCCATCCTGATGGTTGCTCATTACATCCAGGTCCTCCTGTTTCGTCTGGTTTTGATTCAGCGGGGAGAAAAATCATCAGAATTTGGAGCAATCAAAACTGGCCCAGAGAGTGCTGACTAATGCACACTTGCTGCTTAATAGGGAGCGATAACGTAGCTAGAATAAATCCAGGCCTAACAAGGTTTCTCCTGTCTCCTGTGAAGTAAGAACATGATCTGAGGCCTCACACAAATCCCCCTGAAGGACGTAAACAACAACATTAAAAAGCCGCAAATAGAGTCGATTCCACCTCCCCGGCTATACTTTTTATTCCTCAAATGGCGTACGGCCAAACAATATTCCCTCTCATCCCCTTTTCTTTTTTCCCTCCCCACCTCTCATCTTCCCTGCCCATCCCTCTCCGCGCTCCTTTGTCCTCACCAGGACGGGACACAAAAGGTCCAGTGAGGCAGTCTAATCAGGAACTTCCATGGATGGCTGCAGCCCACATTTCACCGGCCATCCCTCGATATCCCTCTCGGCAAAAAATTCATCTCAATGTTATGATTGAGGAGGGAGCGGCGAGGAGCTCAAGGCCGTATAGCTTCTGGCAGGGAAAATAAAGTGGCGCAACACGGCGTGCCGCCTGCGTCTAAGCATTTAAAAAGTTTGGACGACTTTTTCAGTCAGCTTTAGTAGCGTATCGTCAGCGTAGAAGAGAATCCTATCACCATCGACTAATCTGTTGATGGTCATGCTCGATGTAGGAGGGAGAACGATTAGGAAAGTGGCGTCCCGTATGCAGATAACTTCTGAACAAACTAGCAAAATACTTGCATTGCTTTGTTTAGAGGTATAATAGCCCCCACCGAACCCCACCAGCACACAGTCGCCCCATCTTTGCCCCAGTTCCCTCTCCTACGCCTCTCCAAAGTAAGGCCCTCCCTCCCCGGAGCCTTTGTGAGTCCATCATCCATTCTCTGCCTTGCACAGTTGAACTGAATTTTGATGTGAAGTTCAGGAAAAGTTCAACAACAAACCCAGATTTCCAAAAACATAAATTTGGAATCTTAAGATAAGTTTGTTGAGGTCAATTCAACTTGTTTTTTTTGTTGTTATATATATATAAATATGTTAAAAGCCCACCCCTAACTCAGCCAGCGGACTGCTCCTAACACCCACCTCATCCCTTCTCCTTCAGAACAAAAAGCCCCTTACCCACAGAATTACTTGGGGACAATGGGCGAGCCAGGTCACCACGGTAACGGGCCAGAAGGGGGTTGTGGGTAGTAGCAGCTGTTACATCAGATTAATTCAGATTCTGATAATCCCCCCACTTCTTCTTCACCATCACCACACGCTCTGTACAAAACTTTCCAAGCCCCCCCCCCCGTCCAACTCCCTCTGCTGCTACCTCTTTCAGCCCCTCTAACCCCCCGCCTGCCCCTAAGTTTGCCCGTCGCCTCATTATTTCTTCCTTTCCCCATCCTTTCGCGCCCTCCTCATCCTCGCAGTAACTCTTTCCTCACCAGGCACCTGCTTGACTCGAAGTGAAGTTTTTCTCAGAGCAAACTGCTGAGATGTGCTTCGACTTTCTAAGCTGTTGATTTGTTTCTGTGCTGAAGCCACAGAGAAACACTTGGAAAATGATTTTTTTTTTGTTTGTGTTTTTTTTCTGGTATTTGAAACAACCGTGGCTTTCAAGATCTCTAAAAAAAAATACAAATAAAAGTCACTCACCTTGCCAAACTGATCAAAGTATTGCTTCACGTCTTCGATGGTTGTGTTCACTGACAAGCCGCCCACAAAGATCTTCTTGGTTCGAGTCACCAGCTGAAGAGAAAAAGAACAACAAATCACAAGTTAGGGTTGTTAAAAGTACATGGATTTCTACATAAATGTACATATTTCATTTTGCGATTGCATATTCTTCCATACATCTGGTAGTTTTTCTAACATTAAAGCTGCAGGATGGAACTTTTACACAAATATGTTTTGTTAAAAACTGTCAGCATGTCGCGACAGAATGATACGAGACATTCGAGTAGAAACTTGACAAGACTTTCACAGTTGTCAGCTTTTTTAATAGAGTTATTCCGCCTCTTTGAACCAAGTCCTAATTAAGACTCAACACCAGCTCTTGAAAGTATATTTTTTAATCTTTAAAAATGAAAGCAGTAGCAGTTTTAAAGTTTTGGTTGCTGGCGTTTAAACTAGACCTAGTTTTAAAAACTAATAGTGCTGCTACTGTATCAAGAACCCCAGTTTTTTGCACTTTTTTGGACTTTTGAGTGTGCACATAGCCTGAAGTATATTATCACAAAATATTGATGGTTAATATATTAAACTCAAATTATGATAAAAATCTAAAAAAAAGTGAACTCGTTGTAAAATTGATCTACAATGGATGCAATGTTTTTAGAATTTTTTTTAAAAGATATTTTCTAAATAGAATAAAATAGAAAAACTCAAAACTTTTTCCACATTTGGGTTTAAATTTTTTTTAAGACTTCCAAAATTATAAACTTTTCCAGACAGCGTCGGAAAGCTTTATAAGAATGTTTTATTGGACTCTGTGCTGGTCTTGGATATTTTGGTAGTCTGTAAAACATGAAAAAAATGCAGCCTGAAATGGGACAACGTGGAGTTTCTTCTATGTCCACAGATCTTAAAAACAGACTAAAACAAAAGAGAAAGTTTGTTTATCAAATTAAAACTTACAGGTAGACCAAAGAGTTCTATATTCTTTTATAAAAGACTGACTAAACAAGACAACAATTCAGAATATGTAATAGAGAGCATGTTGTTTGCACTTATTTGATTAAAAACAACAACATTTTAACAAGATAGAGACCAAAGATGTGACAAACACTGCAGCAATAACTTTGAAAGTGTCATTCTTCTTTTTTGAGTTGTTTTACATGTAATACACCAACCTACACTCCCATGTTGGACTGGACATTAGCAGGTCCGTTTTTGGCTGATTTTTTTAATCTGGAACGTTTTGATTTAAAGCCCAAAAATTGTTGCACATTTGATGAGTAAAATCCGGGTGACTTGAAGTTGAAACACACTTGTTGAGCTGAAGTCAGTGGGTCTGTTAGCTATAGAGACAGAGCAGGCTGCCACTGAGTGGCGCAGTCTGTTGGATAGTTTAATGAAAGATGAGTTTTATGTAAACAAAACAACTTTTGGATGATCGTTGCAGGAATATTAACCAAACAGAGCACTTTATATACCCGACACTACAGAGGACGAACAAGGAGTTTCTCCTTCAGCAGAAACAGGAAGGCTAACAGGAAGTTACATTATGTTTAACTTTCAACCTGTATCTGTCAATTCGTGTATAGGATCTGGAAATGCTGGCAGCCTGTTGAAACTCTCTGACGCAAAGTAGAAATATTTATATGCTAGAAAATACTCTTGTCGCGTTTAGCAATGCTAATTGTGCTAACAGGGCTAGTTGCTGACAAACATTATTGAAATAGTTTTAAAAAATGTTCACCTCAAATGTTCTTGGCTTGATAACAATGTTACTGAACATTTTTGTTGCTGGATGTGGTCACTTTCCACTATTGTATACATTAATAAAACCACAGAGTGGACAACAAAAATGTTTAATTTTAACCATTGTTTTAAAGTTTTGAAAAATTTTAGTTTACTTTATAGTTAACCTATAACTAAAGTTGAGCTGTGATTCTATTTCTGTTTCCATCATTGTAAACCCAAAAACAGTCAAAGAATAACCAAAAAGATAACGTCTGACAGTTCCTGCTCAATTGCAAAATTACGAGTTACGATTAAGAAAAAAATTGTTGCCGTGAACAGAACACAGCTTACAAAAGATTACAAGCATTTAAAACAGGAGTTGAGAAGGTTTTTGCTCAGATAAAGTGTTGTGTGATGGCAGCGGTGCTCATGTCGGTCAGATTATGCCGCATTAGCTCTTTGAAGACGCTTGAAATACTCAACACACGCTAACCAGCTGGAACCAAGACATTTCAACTCACCTTGGGCTGAGCTCTCCGAGGAAACGCCACCTTTGGATCGATCTATCGGAGAAGACACAGAAAAACAGGGAACTGCTTAACGATGACCCACGATACAGAATCCTCTGACATCAGAACGTACAATTCCCTTCTTTAAATGTTTCTAAATAAAATTGTAATCCATCTTATCCCCTTGCTTTAACTTCTGAGTTGTCTTTGGTCTAAAGCACCTGATTTTTTTGGACTCATCATGCGCTCCATTAAAAATGATACCATGAGTGGATCTTGTTTTAGAGCATTTAAGATAATTTTAACAAATTAAGCTGTTGGGAATATTATTTGAAATATGTCTGCGACACACTGCCAGGTTAATTCTGAGTTCTTACCTCAAGAACAAAGCAAACGATTGAAGCAGGAAGCATTTTGTCGACATATTAATAACTCCTCCTGTCAAAGTAACACTTTCTGACAGATGAATAAAAATAAATAAGAAACATGTGTGTGGTTAATGCCCCTTTAAAACACATTATTAATGATTGGAAACATGTAAATAGTGAAAACCTCTTCTTAATTTGAAGTGATTATAGATCTGTAGTAATTTGTGATATTTTTTGTTTTGTTTTTGTCTTTAATCTTTTCTCCCTCTATCATCATAAAATGCACCATAACATCAAAAAACGTAGCCCAGAGTTTATTTTAGGGCTTAGTAAAGATTTTTTTCTTTATGCAAACTTGGAAGCAAATCAATTCAAACTTGACTGCTTAAATTATTGTGAAAATTATAAAATGCTTAAAATAAATTTTTTCTTGATAAATTCCTGGAATGTGTTTCTATTATTTTTATTTATTTTATAAATAAATCAAATCGGATGATGAAACCTGTCTGTTTCATTGTTTGTTTCATTAAGCCTACACATGTAAATATGTTCATAATTGTTCATGTGGGCGCTCAGGTGGACTGCCTGGGAACGTCGGCCTCTCCCTTCGCCACAGTGTGACATGTGATCTCATGGAATCTCACACGAGCGCCACAAACACAAACGCGCCTCACCTCCTCGGCGAGGAGGGCCCAAAGCGTGTCAGAGGGAGGGGCCTGGGAGAGGAAGACGGGAGCTGCCAATCACGCCGCGCTGACAGTAGAGCGACAAAGTTTTGGGGTTTGTTCGATTTTTCGCAACAACATTATCGTTGATTATTCTGCTCATTTTCAGGTGATCCAGATCCTCCTCTGTCTTGTAGTTCCTACTCATTACTCCCAGAAGAGTGGACGATTAAAGCTGCAGTATGTGACTTTTATAAAAATACATATTTTTTACATATTTGTTAAAATTGTCAACATGTTGTGAGAGTATAATATGGGACAGAGAATCAAGCTCCTCTGGCTTCTCCCAATGCTAACTACAGAAATACACAGATCAGTCAAATACAACCAATCATAGCCAGGAGGAGGGTCTAAACGCTGTCAATCAAGCTTACCCCTTGCTGCCTGCTACACTACAATTTCTCCCTGTTAGCTAAGGCTAGTTAGCATGGCCACCAATGATGGCAAATAAACAGTTTTCCTGTAACAGCGTGTTGTTTATCCTCCTTTAACAGAGAGTGTACATGAGATTGATTGACAGCGCTAAGATCTTCCTCCTGGCTTTGATTGGTTGTTTCTGACATTTCTTCAGACGGCATTAGTAGAACTGGGAAGAGATTATCTGTCTCATATTATACTATCACAACAAAGGGACATTTTAGCAAATATGTAAAAGTATATATATATTTTTATAAAAGTTGCATATTCCAGCTTTAATTTTTATGTCACTCATCTAAACATTTCTATCTTAAAGTCACAACAAGCAGTGGAGAGGCCCACTGATTGGAGAGAAAGCCACACCATGCCATGAAGATGCAATCACAGACAGTCTGTAAAACTGAAATTTGAGACCTCTATATTAGTCTATGCTGGTCTAATAGAGCTAGAGAACAACTAGACTACGCCACACTGTACTGCTGTTACACTAATAGACGGTACAGTACAGTGCTATGATTAGTCCTTAACCATGAAGAGGGTAGAGTTGAACTACAACAGACTGCTAGAGCCTCTATGGTAAACTGCATGCGTTTACCAGAGTGAGGGGCATCGGTGATGCTTCTAACCAGAGCTGACGACACCGCGAGTTGTCAAACAAAAACAAAAAAATGATTTTCTCTTTTCTTATTTCTGTTCTAGACAGCAGAGTGAAAACCACTAGATGCTAATTACTTTAGGATCAGATGCAGAGTCTACTGTTTAGTCTCTATTGGTGTCTAGACTAGTCTGATAGTCACCTCCGGTCACCAACCCTTCCCGATGTCCAACACTCCTGTGCGCACACACACACAAACAGAAGTCAAACAGGTGGCAGCGCACAACACATCCGAGGGCTGGGGACAATGGTGGACATGAAACAGATACAATAAACTCCTGAAGGATATCGGTTTGTTGTGTAGAGAAAAAAAAAAGACATGATTGTCTGCATATCTGTCTTCCTAGAGCTGCATTTAAGCCTTATGATCGTCTGCATTTGTACTTACCAACAATGTTTACATGCAAACAATTAACATCAATTTGCTTTAATTGTTTGTGAAAATATGTTTTCATGTATTTGTTAAAGCTGTCACTATGTCCTGATGGTATAATATGAAAATTACTGAGGCAACCTTGTTTCCTCCCTGCTTTTCTACTGCCATCTGCAGAAATACGCCGCTCGGTCAGAAACAACCAATCAGAGCCAGGAGGAGGGTCTTAGCATTGTCAATCATGTTCGTAAATGTGCTGCTCACACCCTTGCCCTTGCTCCTTCCCTACACCGGAGCCTACTGTGAATGCTAAGGCTGCTTAGCATGGCCACGAATGACGACGGATAAACAGCTCCAGTAAACTGGCAATTGTGAGCAGCACATACATGAGCATGATTGACAGCACGAAGATTTGTCCTCAGTGCTCTGAGTGGTTGTTTCTGACTGGGAAACAATCTGTATTTCTGCAGATTGCAGTGGGACCACACAGCAGAGGAGCTTGATTTTTTTCATTAATCATCTGTATCGTGACACTATCACATCATTGACTGGTTTAACAAATATGTAAAAAACATTTTTACAAAAGATAGCAGCTGCAGCTGTAGCAAAAATAAACAAAACGTATTAAACTACTTGAATACTTGAAACTTCCTACAATTTATCATCTGACGCCAAACGTCTGTGCATGTTATTGGGACTATATACGACACATAAATAATCACTGAATAAAATAAAAACATGTTGAATGCATTGCTGATACGACAAAAAAAATCATTGCCTTCAGAAGTCACATAATGATGAAGCAGAATCCATCAGTGATTGAGTTAATCTGAGTAATAATATTAAATATGAATTTTCTGTGACGCCCTCAAAGGTTTGTTGGAGAACAAAAAGCATCAAGAAGACCAAGGAACCCAGCAGAAAGTTATGGACAAGCTTAAAGCAAGGTTTTGGCCAAAGAATTTTCTTTGGGCCCACAAGCAATATGCTATGTTTGGCAAAAAAAAAAAAAAAAAAAAACCCTGAACACATTATTCCCACAGTGAAAATGTGGTGGTAGCATTATGCAAGCATGCAAAGGGACGCTAATCAGAGTTGATGGAGCTAAATGCAGGTTAATCCTGGAAGGAAACCTGTTAGCGGCTGCTAAAGACTTCAGACTCGCCTTCTACAATGAACCTAAACCTTCAACACAGGCTATAGCGGAAAGATTTAGTGGTGTCCAAACTTTTTGCCCCTGTTAAAACCGGTTAAATCAAACCACAAAATTCAGTAAATTTAAAATTTAAAGTTTATGGTGTAGTGATATTTCTTTTTTTATTATTATTTACTTGCACAATAATAAATACAATTTTCATGAAATCTATTACTGCTACTCCCAATGATTAGTTTAGTGATGAATTAGTCAATCAGTTATTCTCATAATCAAATAATTGGAAAAAAAAATGGACAGATTTTTCACTTAACAATTTAAGTTTATTTTATTAACTATTAAAACACATAAAATGACAATAAAACAAATGATTAAATGTCATTAAAAAAAAACATCACTGCTCTGAGTCTGTTGCTTTAGGAAATGTCCTTTTCAGAGTCAGTTCACTTCAGTTTATGATTCATCGATTATGAAATGATTTCAATAATCAATTAATCACAATTAATCTGATTATTCGTCTCAGTCCTAAATTAAATTAATCCTTGAAGATCCAAAACATAAAAAAGGCCTTGCAGAAAAAAAAAATTAAAAATCCAAATTTTGGTGGTCATCAGTTGTTTTTCATTTCGTTGACAAAATTTTTGTGGTTGTTGATTTGTGGTTGAGGGGAAGGGTTGGGTGGGGAGCGATCATCAAAATCATTCCAAGGGGCCACAAATGGCCCCCCGGCCATTAGATAAAAGGGTTGTAATGGCCTAGTCAAAGTCCAGACCTAAATTCAATTCAGAGTTTGTGTTTACAGACGATAATTTTACAAATGAGAATGGGCAAAAAAAACACACACATATATATATATATATATATATATATATATTTATTTATTTTTTTTTTCCAGATAACAGTTGCAGTGCACTTGCTAAAAAGAAATTTGGGGGAGAAGCAGCATCATTTCCCCTCCATTTTTTCAGCAGTGTTTTGTTCCTGAAGTAAATAGAAGTTTTACTGAAAACTAAACGTTTGCAGCATAACGTCATGAAGGCCTTACTGCGTTTATACCTGTGTGCCAAGGTAGCAGAGAAGGAGCTGAAGCTAAGTCCAAGAGAGGTTTATGAAATCAGGGCAATCCCCTCTGACAGGCTACATCCCGGTTATACGCAACAGTTGGCCCACGGTGTCGCCTGCCACGGCCCGGGCTGGGAACGCTCGCCGCGCAACCTGCCGATTGGGCAGCAGCACTCAACATCTCCGAGGAACAACTCGAGCTTGATGACTCCAATCCTATTAGTGAGGAGAGCTATAGTAATCACAGATGGGGTCATCCCACTCATCCACCCCCACTAGCAGCACTTTTTTTTCCTCTGCTCAGCTCGGTATGGGAACAGACTGGGGGGTTGGTTGTTACAGAGACACTGATGTGTCTTTGTGCTAAACTCTTAACTGCGCAGGAAACTTTGTCCTACAAAGGTTTAACTCTGCAACGGTCGTCTCTGACTTTACAAACAGCGGGAAGCTGCAAGGACGCCCCCCCTGCCCCCTCCCAACCTCCCAAAAGAACAACAAGCTGCGCGTTAGTTGCATAAATCACAGCAGACCCGGCCCGCCGTATAGCACACTGGTCAGAACCGGTCCGCATCTGTCCTCCAACACAATAAGCCCCAATAAATTCCTGTGCAGCACTGTACTTGCTCTTTAGCCTCGCGGCTGTGCAAAGCTCTTTTAATTCCAGCGCCGGAGTGGTTCACTCGGTCACAGCGTGGCACATTCTTTCTGTTGCCACTGGAGAACTTTTCTCTCTCTCCTCCCTAACAGGATAACCTGCCTGCATTGGGGGGGGCAGCGCAGGGTGAGCGGTCTAAAAAGACCTACTCTACTCACCATCCAACCCCTGTGATTGATCACTGAGTCTCTCCTCGCCCAGCTAACGGAGGCCACTGCAGACCTCCCGGCACACTTGAAACACAAAGCGTTCAGACTTCTTTTTCCCCCACATTTTGTCAGGTTATAACCACAAACTTTGACGAACTTTGTTGGAATTGTGTGCAACTGACTAACACACATGGTAAATTTATGCTTTTCCTTACAAATAAAAACTAAATAAAGACCCTTTTGCTCTAGTACATCCAAACAAAACTAGTTGTTTGGATGAAAAAGATTGTCCTGATCAGATGAAACTAAAACTTTTTAGATGTATCAGAAATTACAATGGATTTTACCGCCGTCTCGCCATCCTCACTAGGAGCTGGATTGGGCAATTATTGTATCTTTTATCATTTATCGTGATAAATTTCTTGTTGTGATTAGAATTTTGATTTATTGTTGTCACGATAAATTCGACCTAATGTTAATAAAACAGACTAAGATGTTATTGTTAGCATTTTCTCCACTACTTTTTCCACCAGAGCAACAATAAATATCAGTCTCTATATGTAGTTTAGTGACATAAACCTCACTTATTCAAGTATGTGGCGTCCTATTTTAAATAGGAATGTTTTTCACAAAAAAATAGATAAATAACATGCATTATTTTTCTTTAATTACACATTTATGCACTAGTTTGTGCTGGGATAAAACAGTGGTGTAAAAACTCTTTGGTACATGATCTAAAATTGAAACTACTTGTGGGCCAACATTTGTGTTTAATTAATTTTATTGTATTTTTACCTGCTCAACAATAAACTAAACATTATATATGTTAATGTAATGAACCACAAATCAATTTTTTTATGAAAAAGGAGCAATAAACTTTAACAGTGTCTTGAATACAAGTTCCCAAATTATTTGGGTGGATTATTTTCTTTTTTGTTTTTTGTAGGAAATTGTTGGTTTATTTTCAGCAACAACAGCTGAATATAGAATCATTTTTCTCTAATAAAAAAAAAAAAAAAAAAGCAATTGAGATGACGGTAATATCCCGAGAAAAACAATTAAAGTAAAACTTGCCCATTTACATGAACTACTAACTTAGCAGACGCACTTTTGGGTCACACTTTGACCCTAATATAAAAAGTCCCAATGAATTACACTGAAGTTTGTGATTGTCATGCAGCAAAATGTGGAAAAGTACAAGAAGAATGAAATATACAAAACACTGCAGGTGGGAGAAGTCCTGGCACAGAGATGGAAGTTTTTGTTGCATCTCTGTGATTTAACTCAACATGGCGAGAGGATAAACTTTCAGCAACATGGCCTCCAGTGTTTAGGGACTCTGACTGTAAATCATGCGTATTGGTATCTTTTGTCTTTGGTGACAGAGCTGTTCCTCGACTGGAAGTGGGAGCAAGAGGAGGGGGTGGGGGCATCGCTATGGTAATGAGCCCCATGGTGAGTTAGTGGCGTCCAAACACGATGGCGCTACTTGTCAGAGCTGTCGCGCCTACAAGAGACACTAAAGTAATACTTAGCAGCTAGAATCAGTCAGAGCTCTCAATCAAACTGCTTCTGCTCCCCTCACTTTTAAACTCGACAGACGCAATCGCTCGTCTTTTAAGTTTGCCACCGTCGCCTTCTTTTGTGGCTCACACTTATCTCTCAAAGTCTCATGAAGGTGAGTCGCCCAAAGCACAAAAGGGAAAAGCAGAAACTAGCCTGCGCTCATTTCAATACAGTGACCAACCCGCGACCAATCACCACTCCCAACTCAGGCAGGGAGGCGGAGGCTGTGGTCCCTATGGTGACCAACAGGCCACATTGTTCCCAGGCCGGCCCACATTCATTACTGACAAAAAAGATACACACACACTCACACACAATCAGTCCGCAACACAGTCCATTAATACATTTTAAGTTGCAGTTTGTGCAGGTTGAAAAGAGCCCTGAATGAGCCGTGGCGACTTGTTTTTCCCCCCTCCATCACTAAACTCGCAGCTTTACTCCGGCTGAGATCAACGGGAAGCTCGCAGGAGTTTTGATTGTCGCTGCTTTCACACCTTGATGGTTTCAGGTTGCATTCACTTGTTCCATTGAGAAACTTTTTGTTAGGTCAATTCCAGCCCTTGGGGACAGGAAAGGGGAAAAGAAAAAAACACAAGTCTTGGTTTAATGTTCTGAGTGGCTCAAAATCAAAGACTGGCAGAGAATGCAACCTTGTCCCGGTTCCCTTGTTTCTATGGAAATTGACACTGGGTGACATTTTCTTGCCTTGTTTGGCAGAAGAGAGACGAGAGAGCACTTTCTCCCATGTGTCGGCTAATGACTTTATCATGTAAAGTGCTCCCATCTGAGGTGCGGCAGCAGATGCAAGCATGGGACCCGGACTGTGTATTAATGGCACAGGAGGAGGAGAAGAAAAAAAACCCTCATCAGAACACTGGAATCCCACAGTAAACTCACTGATATTGTAGGAAAAGTTGCACCTTTCAGGAAGATTACTGGAAAAATCCACTAATCAAACATTGAGCCGTGGGATTAGCCAGTGCTGGGAAGGAAACACACAGAGAACTCACTGTTTTGGAGTCCAGCTCGTGTCTGCTTTGGGCCAAAACTTTGTCCACGCCGGCCTGATCGACGAAGGTGACAAATCCGAAACCCCTGCAGACATCACGGAGGGAAGAAAGCCGTTACTGACGCAGAGACCCGATGCGGATGTCTGATGGTGCGTTTATGAGCAGAGAGGAATCAAGCGGGGGGGGGTCAGATAAACTTTCAGCTCTTTCGGCGGGTTGAAGCCGGGGCTCACGGCGGCTCCCTCACCTCGAGCGCTTAGTAACCGGATCTCGCATCACCATACACTCTTTCACCTCGCCGTACTTGCAGAAGTACTCCTTCAGGCCCTCTGAGACAGAAACAGAAACAAGACGAGTTTGAGGAGCAGACATGCTGCGAATGAGGTCAACAAGTAGGAGGAGAAGTTTGGGAAATTCAGAAGAGAGAGTCGTACGTCTCTCGTATGCTTCCTGATCGGGTGGCTCTCAATATACAGATACGATAACCTCCGGTATCCGGCTGATACAAATTTCTTATTTGTTTTCTTTTCTTTTCTTTCAAGTCTGACCTGCCAAGTCTCTTATTTTCTTAAAGGCAAAAACATGTAAAAATATGTGAGCTTAGCGATGTAGCAGTTTTGAATCCATCTTTAAATGAAAGACGTTACTAGATTATCTGAAGTTATGAATCAAAGCATGTTTCCTCAACAGGAGGTGCACCGATCACAGTTTTCTAGGCCAATAACAACAGATCTGACCTGCCAAATTCATGAGTGATTACTTACAATTATTGTTTATGTAACACATATAATAGAGAATGTGTTTCAATGGAAAATGACAGCATTATTTCCATTCATGAATCAAGGCATTCATCCTTAACTCTCATCTGATTTTTAATTTATAGGCCAAAAAAAGTAGAAGTTCTTAACTTAAATAACGGCACACACAAATTTTTAAAAAATCACCAGTAATAAAACCACATTTTAGTAAAACAAAGCTTTTGGTTAAAGCATTTATAGACTGAATATAGCGGGAGAGCTTAGTTTTATTAAAGAGGGAAAGAAATGATATTTTTAGAATTTGATATGATAATTACCAGTCAGAGCTGTTCAAGGAAACAATGGCTGATTCCAGTTTCCAGCTGAGTAATCGGAGCATCTCTGCTTTAAATAAAACTTTTCAATGAGCTTTATGAATCATGAAGCCTTTTGCTAACTCTGAATGGGAGTATTCACTTAAGAGAAAATGTGAAATGTAAAATTCATTGTAAACACAACCATAAGCACATCCCGCTTTCAAAAACAAAAACACACTGCATGGATTTAGTTTTAAAAAAACAAAAACAGAAATCACAGTGACTTTTGAGCAGACATGGAGGTGGGAAAAGATTTACCTTGTGTAGTTTGCCAGCTGAGTCCACCTATGAACATTTTGCTGTGGAAAAAGTGAGAAAATATGCAGATTAACAGTCAACAAAGCAGGATTCAGGGAGCTCAGAGCGCTGCTTCTGCTGCTGCTGCTTCTTTCACAGCACCGACAAAAGTTGTTGCTGGGCTTTTCAGAGGGATCCCGGAGCTGCAGATGGATTTTCTCATTTAGCATGAATCCTCTCTGCGTGGAGGTGTGCGAGTCTAACCCCGCACCTCAGAGCTCCCACGGAAAGCCGGGCTTGTTTTCACAAAGTTTGAAAAACAAAGTTGCCGGGTTTTGTTTGTGTGTTTTTGTTGTTTTCTCCGTTACCAGGGGTCGTGAGGGGAGTCCGCGGCGGACAGGCTGCTCTGGCTCCCTTCCGTGTCCATTCCGAGTCCTCTCGGTGTGTGTGAGCCTGCCTGCGTGGGTGGGTGGGTGGGAGGGTGTGTGTCCGGGCCGAGCCGTGCGGGAGGACAGGCGGAGAGCGAGTGAGAGGAGCTGGGCGGGTTTGGCCCGGGGTGACAGAGAGGGGAGCGGGCCAGATGCAGGCTGGGACAGACTCCACCTCCTTCCCTCAGTCCCCGCTGCGGTCCCTCTCTCATCCCGCCACCGCTGCCGTCGAGGCGCGCGGCTCCGGCGTCAAGCTGGATGGAGCCCACCCTGTCACTTCCGGTGACGCTTTTCAAAGTAAAAGCAAAGTTGCAAAAGTCTTACAACTTACAATGTATTTTACAGAGAATGATGACTTTTTACAGCTTAAGAGGGAAAAATTAGTCACTCCTCACAATACCTGCATGTCTATAATACCTCCAGCTGGGTATTAACTAGTTACATTTACTCAGTTAAAATTTCTTGAACTTTTTGGGAAAAAATACTTTTAGGTTTTACTACACCGTACTTTTTACTTGCATAATTTTATTATGAGGTGTCGCTCTTATTTGAGTAAAATCTCAGGTTAGTCTACCCACTGCGAGTAACTGCACTGAATAAAAAAAAAAACGAGCTCATTTTAAATCAAAATTCACCAGACACAGACATGCACCTGAAGTTTTTGTTAAAGCTGCAAAAGTTTTATAATGAACGAAATTGATTTTGAAAAAAAAAAAATCAATTTCTTTGATTTTTGATTTTATTTTATATTAATTATTTTATTTTTTTCTCCTTAAGCTTCCAAAGTTTAACATAACTTCGTGTGTTGTTACGTCTGAGGAAGTTATTTTTAAATATTAAATAATTGATGTTTTGATCAGTTTTGTGCGTGAGTATACCTTTTTACTAAATACTAATTTCTTCTGTCTCAAGTAATTTTTGGATGGCTACTTTTTGCTTTTACTTGAGCAAAAATGTGTTAAAGTAGTGCTACTCTTACTTCAGTAAAATCTTGGGGAATTCTACTCACCTCTGGTATCCAATATTATGCGACATGGGGCGCTGCACTAGAGGGGGCGCTAAATTGATGGTGGAAAAAAAACATGTTGACCGCATTTTAGGTATTTCACATCTGTTTGTGTGCGCCTATACTGTGTCCACATACACCTCAGTTGAGCTCTGTCTGCACATATGGAAACGAAAAGAATGGCCAACATTATGTTTTCGTCAAGTGAGGAGATACAAAACTTAAACAAACATGTACATGACCTAATTTATACAAAAACTTATAAGCCACACTTCTTTCTATTCCTGCTGAAATAATAGAAATGTATTTACTGTGCCACAGAGAGGAAATGTAGGTGCAACAGCAACAAAGTGAAAGGCGGTCAAGGTATGTTCACACCAACATAAAAAGTATAAAAAGAATAGAATGCAGTATAGTAAGAGCAAAATTACAACATAAATATACTCTGCAGTATTTTTATTGCTTTGTATACTCCGGTGCAAAGAAATGTGCAATTGGGTAGTTTAACTAAAAACATTATGCAAAATTTGCATGTGGATAATAAAAGAAAGGAAGGAAACTATCTGTAAACACAGCATTGATGCTTTGTTTTACAGGAAGCCTTCTAAAAGTCAAGGAAGTTGGGCCATTAATTTGAAGAGACGGTTTCCTGGCATCCTGTCAGTATCTTGCTAATGCTGACCACCTTGATCCAATACCCACTTCAGTTAAGATAAATAGTTATCAGAAATCATTTGAAGATAAAGTAACTGATTCATGATAGAGTCTTCACTTGGTCTTTAATGTTGCAGAAACAGGAAGGGAAACGGCTCACAGTTTAGAGGAAAAATCTCAGGACTGCATGAACACGTAGTTTTAAACACACCTGAAAAGCTTGAAATACCCCTCACAGTTCATTGTGTACTTATTCAATGATATCCTCGATTTTTACTTGTGTAATAGCTGATGCTTAAGCTCTAAATGCTGTCTAGCTGCATCACTTTAGCGCTCTGTGAAGGGTAGATGTGTTTCAGAGTCCATTATTGTGCTGTCTGCCTCCACATTGCAAACCGGTTTGCGCAGTGTGGGACAACAGAAGGTTTGTGTGCTGCGTGCTCATTCATTGCTGAGGTTTAAGCATTTAATTAGTAGCTACTAAAGCCAGCTCCCGCTAATCTTCTCAACACTGACTCAACATGTGACCTGGTAACTAATGTTAAGGCCGATCAATAGCCCGTCCAACTCTAACAAAGGGAATGACAGCTTTGACTTAAGGTGGGTGTAAAACTCATTGCTGCCTTACAAGAGGCTTGGAGTTCGAAGAAAGTTTGGAGGTGCTTTTTTTTAAAAAAAAAAAAAAAACAGAGTATGTTACCACAGCCGTTTATTACAGAGGGGAACAATACAGGGACAGATTGTGCCCCCACAATGGTAACTTACAGTGTGCTCCATCCTCATTGAGCGACGCAGTCAGTGTCCTGACTGCAAGCAGGTCTACTAGCTGATGATGGAGCACTGGAAGTGGGACAGGGGGCCATTTGGAAGGGAATCGAGGGGTGTGTTAAGTTTCTGCATGCATGATCAATGGGGTTGAATAGGTTGGGATGGGGTAGAGGGGGGAGGGCAAAAAAGAAAGGCAGGCCAGACCAAAGCCTGGAGTTAGAGAGGTGTTCGCAATGGAAACACACACACACACACACACACACACACACACACACACAGAGGTGGTGAGCAATGGTTTGTTAATGAGAGATGGGCAGTGCGGATTGTGTCTCATTACCAATCAGCACAGCTTTGAGTTCTCTTCGGAGAGGACCAAAAAAAACGCACGCTCCGCATGTGTTCCTTTTCGATAAAACCTGGCTGTGTGGCGCGGCATTAGTCACAGCGGTATCTGAGCTGTTGGAAGTCCACACACACTGCCCTCTGTCCGTTTGCGTGAGGAGTTTCCTCTCGGTAGTACAATGAGTCTTAATTACAGGTCAGTGGCATGTCTCAGGGAGATAGAGGGAGCTCTGTTAC
Organism: Brachyrhaphis roseni; assembly: GCA_903066815.1. NCBI lineage: Eukaryota > Metazoa > Chordata > Actinopteri > Cyprinodontiformes > Poeciliidae > Brachyrhaphis > Brachyrhaphis roseni. Next base: position 1,238 of record CAEFZY010018305.1, on the reverse strand, counting down.
CCTTCCAAATACTGTATAATGCCATCATCCCGAGGGTGGGGTGGGGTAACAAGAGCTGGACACAAAAAGGTGCTGATAGGCTGAACATGAGAACGGTATAATGCGATCGGGGTGGAGAAAGTGAGCGTTTTACACTGAAAAGAGAGTGGGGGTGGGGGGAGCTAAGAGGGACATTACCTCTCAAAGGATTTTACCCATTTAGTTTGCTTTACAGTTACCCCTCAACTAATTCCAGCCAACTTTCTTTGACAAAAAAAAAACAAGAGATGGATTAAGGACAAAGACAAGCTGGGTTGGGGTGAAACAAATCTGCAAAGGGAAAATCTGTGGTTACAGTTACAGCGACGCGTTTTCTACCACCTGTTGATGCTGCAAGTTCAAACCTGCTCACTGTGCCTGATGAATACCTGAATAAGTCTTACACGTCTCTACTCTGAGATACTGTGATGTACGTAGTTTTATTTAAAATAGAAGCTACATGCATGCATCCAAGACCGATGCTTATAGGTCTTCAAAAAGAAAGAAATTGTATGATCCTATCTGAAAAGTGTGGCATGCAGTTTTTAATCTCATCTTATTCTGACACCACTCACTAAAAGTTCACACAACCGTGCCTTCACAAGTCACCTGTATATAATTTAATCTCAGCCACAGGTGAGGGGTTAGGTAGTTGTTTTTTTTTTAACAACTGACCCTGAACTCATCATCCCAATGGCGAAACACGGTAGTGGAAGCATCATGGTGTGGCAATGTTCTTCCCAAGCAGGCACAAGGAAGCTAAACAGAGCTAAATATTGGAGAATCCAAGAAGGAAACCTGCTGGAGGTTGCAAAACAAGCTTAATATCCCAGCAGGATTACCTTTAACATACAACCAGAAAAACATTTTGTTGCAGTGGTCCAGTCAAAGTCTAGAAATCTAAAATCTGCAGCAAGTCTTGGAAGGCCTGGAAATTGATGTTTTACACTCTACACCAAATCTCACTGAGCTTGAGCTGTTTTTAAAAGAATTGGCAAAGATTTCAGTCCATGGAAGTGAAAAGTTTGTTTTTGAGTGCCTCTTTCAACAATACAAGTTTAGACATATTATAGTAAATAATTCCGAAATAATTAATTCCAAAATAACAGATACACACTGCCTGGCCAAAATAAAAGTCGCCACCTGGATTTAACTAAGCAAATAGGTACAAGCCTCCTATTGGATAATTACTGCATAGGCGATTATCTTTCAGCTGGCAA
>CAEFZY010018298.1:0-40114 GCA_903066815.1 Brachyrhaphis roseni | reverse complement strand
GATCAAGACTTCTAAAGGTAGGATGCAGAAATATATGTTTTTAATTTTTATCACAAACTATTACTTGTGAGCGTCTGTGGTGGATAGAGACGTTAAAATGGAGTTGATAGTCGTTTTCTGTTAGATGTCCTGATTCTAAAGAGGTATGGCATGGGTATGTTGGCATTGTTTTTGGCTGAGTTATGTTTTTTCATAAAAAAAAATTATGCAAATCGCCCGGGCTCGGGCGGGTGGAGGTTAAGTGTTAACAAAGAGTGACTGAAGATCCGGTCCAGAACCCAAAACCAGGATAAAGAGGTTGAGTGAATTCTGTCTTGAGGGTATGGAGATGGATGGGTTTATCAGAGGAAACCCTGTAGAAGGACAGAGTGCCACCTGGATGGTCCACATACACTCCTACCTTGTGGTAGGGAGCAGAAGATGAGCAGGAGGAGATGAACTCCCTTTTGTTCTCATGGCAGACAGAATAACGACCCTCACCGGAGCAGCTCAGACTCCAGGACATGTTGTTAAAACCAAACTCACAGTCATTACTGCTTCCTTTACGTTGGACTCCACTGTAGCTCACAGAGATCTCAACCTTCCCACTCCAAATCACCTCCCAGTAACAGCGATCAGGAAGACTTTCCTTGCACAGAACCTGGGGCCAGTAATCAAATCTCTGTTCATGGTCAGGGTAGGACTGGACCTCATCCACACCAGTGACCTTCCTGTTGTTGTCAGATAGCTGGAGTTTTCTGTTCACTGTGTTTGTGTCGATGGTGAGTTGACAGGAATCTGATACAAACACAATGCAGATACAGTTATTGATCATTTATTGACACCCTGAAGATGGCATGAATCAAATAAAAACACACTTACACTTCTTCAGACCTGGTGTCAACCATTGGACACCAGCAGGCTCCATCCTGAACAGAAGAGGGTTACACCATCAGTATCTTTCAGCAGCAAACATGGACATTACATGTTTCTCAAGCAGCTACTTTAGAAAACAAAACAAAGTGAGAGCAGCTTTCTATCGGTATTGCTGCAGGTAACATTACCATACCTCAGTTTTTCTGGTTTCCAGGAAGAATCCTGTGCAGTCAGTTTATTCACCCCTTCCTCTCCTGGATGGTTGTAGCTCAAGTCCAACTCCTTCAGATGGGAGGGGTTGGAGCACAGAGCTGAGGCCAGAGAAGCACAGCCTCCCTCTGTGATCAGACAGCCTGACAGCCTGCAGATGTGCAACGATCCATTAAACATATTTCTGTAGGACTTGCTTTTAATTATCTAAAAAATACAAATCATAAGTTAATGTTGCTTTGTTTGCAGTGTGGCTCAGTGGCCTACAAAATCTCTCAAAACCACAACTGCTACAACCTAACAACACCAGCACAGATAATGACTATGCTAGTCTTCACCCCACAGTTCAATTAACTCCCAAACTTCCTCAGGCTATAAACATCCACAACACACAGCCAAAGAATCATTAAACAAAACACACACTCGTATTTGGCACAACTGATTAACCCCTAAACTTCCACTGCAAAATAATGGAGCCAAACCTCACTGTCACTCAAACAGCCAGACAATTCAATCAAAAGCATAAACACCTCATTCCGGAATACCAGCAGAGCCAAAAGGGGCCAAGGAGCCCAGTCTACCATAATCATGCTGTGGACACTTTTGTGAAAGATTAAAATCACAGTTTAAAGATGATAACAGAATAACATTTTCAGCCTGAGTTCACAAAACTAAACACCTTCCTTCCCATGACTAGATTCTGATAATTGAACTGTGAATATCACAAGATAGCCCCGGTGGAGCCAACATGAACAAAAATAAATAAAAAATAAAGGCACTGCTCCTGGTTTAAGCTGTAGACCATCCAATCAAAGCCACCCTTGTCCCTAAACAAATGCTGCAAAAGTTCATAAGTCTTATCCAGGTTTCTAAAGCCTGCATGAACTGGAGAAATAAACACCTAGAATAATCTCTGGGTTCAATTCTTGGACTCTTTTCATGACCAGGCTGAAAGTCACCATAACTTTATAAATCTGCTTTTTGCTTGAGGCTTCCTTTCAAACACCCTTAGACCAGATGTAAAATGTTGCTTATGCAACTACATAAGGCCCAGCCCTCCTGCCCACTTGGTACCAATCTGGTACACAGGATTCTCCATAAATCCTCCAGATTATTTAGCTGTTGCTGCAACTGGCAGCAATGAATTTTGGTTCATACTGCATAAAAGCCACATCTGCATTTTGGATCTTGAACATGTGCTGTTTGAATTTTCTGTCCCTTTTATATTATATTTCCTATTATGACACAAACATCTCAAACAAATATATATAGAAAAACAAAATACCACTAAGATTTAGAGAACTATTCCTCCAGATCATCGCTACACAGAAACACACATGGACAGTGAAGTTCTCCAGAGCACAAAGGAGTTCCCAATTTTTTTATGTAAATTACTTTATTCAATAATAACCTGCAGCTAAATTGTATGTGTGTGATTAGATATGATCTCCTCAAAATTGTACTTTAAGAGATTTATACAAATACATAAAGAAAAAAATGACTGGTTTAAGGAAAGGTTACCTTAGAGTCGTTAGAGTGCATTGTGCATTTCTGAGTCCTCCACATAGACGCGATACTCCTGTATCCGTCAGGTCATTGTTACTCAAGTCCAACTCTCTCAAATGAGAAGACTGAGAACTTAGAACTGTGGAAAGGGTCGCACATGTGCTTGGCGAAAGGTTACAGACACTTAATCTGAGAAAACACAGCAGGAGAAGATACTCTCAACACCTGAACTTCTCCAACAAATGCAACTCAGCAGTCTATTGTTACTGGATAAATATAAGTGTCTCATACTCACAGGGCTTTGTCGGACACTTCGAGAACTGGTAGCAGCCTTGCAAAGTCCTCATCTGAATTGATGAATTTCTTCAAGTCAAACAGATTCAGATCTTTTTCTGACGACAGCAAGATGAAGACCAGAGCTGACCACTGGGAAGAAGACAGCTTATCTGTGGAGAGACTTCCTGAACTCAGAGACTCTTGAACATCTTTAACAAGGGCAAGATCATTCATTTCACTTAGGCAGTCAAAAAGATTGATGATTTTGTCAGCAGCCAACTTTTCACTCATCTTCCTCTTTATGTATTGGACTGCTTTATCAGTGGTTTCTGTGCTGGGCTCTTCTCGTGTCCACAGGTCCGTCAAGAGACTCTGATTAGTCTGGAGAGAAAGACCCAGAAAGAAGCGGAGGAACAAGTCCAGGTGGCCACTGGGACTTTCTAAGGCCATGTCTACTGCGCTCTGGAAGAACTGATGTTTTTCATGTTTTCTGCGTTTAGATTTTTGGGGAAATGTCTGATTTTTTTCAAGCAGGTTGACTCCAGAGTTGATGAAGGTCAGATGGACGTAAAGAGCAGCCAGAAACTCCTGAACAGTCAGATGGACGAAGCAGAACACCTTGTCCTGGTACAGACCTCTCTCCTCTCTAAAGATCTGTGTGAACACTCCTGAGTACACTGAGGCTGCTCTGATATCGATGCCACACTCTGTCAGGTCTGATTCATAGAAGATCAGGTTTCCTTTCTGCAGCTGATCAAAAGCCAGTTTTCCCAGAGACTCAATCATCTTCCTGCTCTCTGGACTCCAGTGTGGATCTGTTTCAGCTCCTCCATCATATTTGACCTTCTTCACTTTAGCCTGAACTTCCACAAAGTGGATGTACATCTCAGTGAGAGTCTTGGGCAGCTGTTTTCCATTTTGTGGTTTCAACACATCCTCCAGAACTGTAGCAGTGATCCAGCAGAAAACTGGGATGTGACACATGATGTGGAGGCTTCGTGATGTCTTGATGTTGGAAATTATGATGTTGGCCTGCTCTTTATCCAAGAATCTCTTCCTGAAGTATTCCTCCTTCTGTGGGTCATTGAACCCTCTGACCTCTGTTACCATGCCAACACACTGAGCAGGGATCTGATTGGCTGCTGCAGGTCTTGTGGTTATCCAGAGGAGAGCAGAGGGAAGCAGTTTCCCCCTGATCAGGTTTATCAGCAGAACATCCACTGAGCTGGACTCTGTAGCATCAGTCAGGATCTCCTGGTTGTTGAAGTCCAGAGGAAGTCGACTCTCATCCAGACCATCAAAGATGAACAGAACCTGGAACTGTTCAAAGCTGCTGATTCCTTTGGTTTCAGTAAAGAAGTGATGAATCAGTTCCACCAAACTGAACTTTTTATCTTTCAGCACATTCAGTTCTCTGAAGGTGAATGGAAATATGAACTGGATGTTCTGGTTGGTTTTGTCTTCAGCCCAGTCCAGAGTGAACTTTTGTATTAAGACTGTTTTCCCAATGCCAGCTGCTCCCTTTGTCATCACTGTTCTGATTGGTTGATCTCTTCCAGGTGGGACTTTAAAGATGTCTTCTTGTCTGATTGTTGTTTCTGGTCTGTGTTGTTTCCTGGATGCTGTTTCAATCTGTCTGACCTCGTGTTCCTGGTTGACCTCTCCAGTTCCTCCCTCTGTGATGTGGAGCTCTGTGTAGATCTGGTTCAAAAGTGTTTGGTTTCCTGCTTTAGCGATTCCCTCAAACACACACTGGAACTTCGTCTTCAGGGAGGATTTGAAATGGTGCTGATGAACTCCACCATACATTTCTAAAATTAATAGTAATATACTGATTCAACATTCAAACCCCTTCATATGACAGATTTACACAGATTTGAATATATGATTTTGAGTTATTTGTGTTTTTAAAAAACAAATCTTACTGTTCTGAAATTGACCAGCCAGCTCCTCCTGCTTCATATTTCTCAGAAATTGATGGGTAATCTTCAGAAAAGCTTCTCTGCTGATCTTCTCCTCGTCTTCAACATCCATCGAACACGTTAAGCATTCAGGATAATCTGAACATAAAACCTGGTGGATCTTCTTCAGCTCGTTTTGCACAAAAGAGACAATCTTGATTTCCAGCAGCTAAATTAGAAAGAATTTAGAAAATTAAACGAAATATTGTATGTCCGGTGTATGAGATGCAGACTGACAATGAACTAATTTCCCAAGTGCGCTGTAGAAGAGAACAGAATCTGTTGTGAACTCAGGTTAAATTTCAGATTAATCTGTGTAAGGTAAAGCTGAGATCCACACTGGTTTTTATTTGAAAACTAAACATTAACACAAATTTCTTATAAGAATAGATCCATGTTAAGTTAGCCTCTATGTTAACTTTCTCAAGTCCTAAAGAACCAGTTTCTTTAAAAAGCACTAAAGACAGGACGTCTTCTGTCATCGCTCATATTCAAAGCACCATAAAACAATTCAAGTCTTATGCTAGAAGTCGAACTCCGACCTTCAACTCAGAACCAGACTTAGTGGAACCACAAACAGGATTGGTGAGAAGACCTAACCCTACAGAAACCAGATCTTCCTTCATGTCCTGATGCAGACACAAGGGTCTAGAAACGCTTTTCCTGCCTGGATATCATTAGATGTTAAATGTCTCAAGTGGACATGTACTTTAACCATTTCCAGAACCAAAAAATATGTGGAATGGCAAATCAAGTCTTCAAAATTTCTCAAGAAGACCAAGAAGGTGAAAATTGACTGTTTTAGGACAGAACAAGGAGGCTGAAAGAACGATGCCCCAGTAAAGCTATGGGACTCCAACATTGTTGAAAATGTTCAAACCTTAAATATGGAGTCCAGCTGTGGAAATGCTGCATCTTCAGGAAACCCCGAGATCCTCTGGACACTTCTGTGAGAGAATCAGGGAAACTAACTGAAAATAGTAAAAACATGATGCACAGAGGAAGTAAATGGTCCTAAACTGGAAGGCTTGCTTCAAATAAAAAGGTAATCTAGTCATTTTTTATCCTTCTGAGAATAACACGCCACTCTAGAAGTTGTTTTCATCACGTTCATCTTTGAACTTTTTAAAAAATTCTTTGATCAAATTCTAAAAAATAAAAAGCCCAACTGTGAATTCAAGAATCCAGCATTAAATCTACGGTAATTCTTCTCATCTTTTCTTCTCTGTTCTCACATCTATTTTATTCTGTTTCTCCATAACCTGGGTCATGGGGACAACAGGTCCAGGAAGGACTCAACTGTTGCTAAAATCAGTCTAAACCCATTTGTTTTGTAGCCCATAAATCTTTCCTCAGCTGTTCCAGGAAGGTTAACGGGTCACCTTTAACTTACTCAGATTCAGGGATGTTTAGTCTCTTAAAGTTAACAAGTGGGTTGTCCTTTGACCCGTCGCTCTTAAAGGACACGCAGCTGGGTCCGGGTTCAGGTCCGGGTTCAGGTCCGGGTTCTGTTCTGGGTTCTGGTTGGTTCCTGTTGAACAAGAAGGATTTTTCACTCAAGTACTGAGCTAAAACATGTGGGAGCCCCTCACTAGGACAACAGTCATATCAATAAGTTAGAATATGACTTCATTTATTGGATGTATAATAAATCATATTTTATCTGTATGTCTGTTTCATTCTGAAATACATGCAAGGGAAGCTCCTAAACTAATTTATTCATACAGTATTAATGTAAATTAGAGAGAGATAAAATCTGATGGTTTTCCACAGAAACTCAGTCAAATATTTAATCCATATTCAAGCAGAAACAAATCTGTTATTCATTCTTAGTATGTTACATGTTTACAAAGTGCAGCTGAGGATTTGACTTTCTGACATTTTCTGGCTTCATTATTGTCTGACTCACCTGATGTCCGTGTGGCCTCCACACAGAGACGCTTTAGAGGGACAGACTCTGTCCTCTCTGTCCTGATCCATGCTGCTCACAAACCCACTAAATTCACCTGAGCAGAAATCACAGACAACATTATTACAGCTCTACAACCATCACATGTGATGAAAAAGTAAAGTTGTAGCATTTATTTTCATCATGGATTCCCTTGTTTTGAAGTTTCAGACACTAATTAAGCTTCTAGACACTAAAAAGGTCTTAAAAATTATTTGACCTTGGCAGAAAACTGAATTGTGTCGCAGTAAAAGCTGCAGGTTATCAAACAGTCTTATTATAAAAACGGCATGAATCCTCATTAAAAATTATTGATTTGGGTTTCAATGCTTCTAACATATTGGATCAATATGAATGTTAACATGAACCAATCTGAGTTTCTGACTGCTTGTGTTTTTTCAAGTCAATAAAACTTTATTTTAGAGCTGAATTTAAACACATTTGATTTTATTTTTCAAAATATTTCCTATTAAAAACAGAAAAGTCCCATTTTAAATTATTTTATAAAGTCTTAATGTTGTGCTTTATTGTTGTATTTTTGTACTTGTATAATATTTTAATCATATGATTTTTTATTTTTCTGCACAGTGCCTTGGAAAAAAAGGTTTTCTAAATAAAAAAATCTAAATAAAAAGAAAGCCAGAGTTTTAATTCTAACAGCTATTAAAACTCTCAAATTAAAAAAGTTATTTTATGTTAGTTTTAGAAAAATTCAGATATTGATCATTCATTTAATTAAAGCTCAAGTTTGAATGAAAAGAGTAAAGAAAATCAAGAGAATGTTGCTGTTATTCTTAATTTGACCACTAGGGGTCAGAAATTGGCACATATTGTATAAATTTAGCAGCTTTGTAAATTAGGAACAGAAGCAGAAGTCATTCAGCTGCTGAGAGAAAAATCACATTTCAGGAGAAATAAACACTTTTAACTCATGTTGTAATTCTGATGGTTTAATAAATGACTGTAGAGACTCAGAGCTGCAGGAAAAGCTGCCATCATTTACTGCTGCCCTGATTCTGAACCGCTTAGTTTATCTAATACGTCCTCCACTAGACTGCAGCTCTGAATAACAGATTTCTGCCACTGATTAGAAACACAAACTCTAAAAACTGCTTACTTTATCATCCGACTGAGATTTTCCTGGGAGAACGTCGTCTGAGCCGAAAACCTTCTGAAAGCGAAACTAGAAGAGAAATCAGGAAATGATATCTGCACCCAGAGAGGGAAGAGGAGGAGGATCCTTTATTCAGTGAGACGTTTCATCATTCAGGAAACAATCAAAATATTCATTAATCAGACAAAATAACCAACAAGGAGAACAAGAATAGTTTACGTTTGGAAAATTACTAACCTGAAGTCTCCATAAAGATAATGTTTATCACCTTTTACACAGTTTTGCTCTGAATTTTATTTAATTAACATAATTTTACTCTAAAGCCAACAAAGTTCAGGGAGCCTCTGATGAAGGAAACAAATTCCTCCTTTATGCGTCCATTTCTATTTTACTTAAATTTTACCTTTTCTGTTTTTAGTCAAATTTTTTAAATAAGATATTTGACTTTGAAGGAAATACAATATTCAATGAAAAAAAATAAATAAAAACGATTTCCAAGAATCTGCTTCTGTTGTCTTTTCCTGTTTCCTCAGCATCATGAGTCCAGACATTTCAACTCTGTTCCAGTCAAAATCTGTCCATCATAGCAAGTTGGTGGCACAATTCTGCTAATAAACGTTGCAAACATTTAGCACATTTAGCTTTTCCTAAATTCATTTTATGAGATAAATCATGAAACTCTAATTTTTTTTTGGCTGATTTGTAAAGTTTCAGTTTCATAAAGTTCAATGTCTTTAAGTTTTGGTTATCAGCTGTTAAGAGTCAAGTAGTCAGATGATGATGTTCATGCTCTTAACAAAGCAGATAATCCAGATGGTTTTAATTATTTGTTTTTATCTTAAATCCTTACAGAAATCACTGGTTTGGTTCTGGAAGTTTTAGATGCATATATAAGAAACAGAGACTCAGTGCTTTGCTGCTAATTGTCAACACAATAACTGGATAACAAGGTCAGAAAAAAGTTTTAATTAAAAAAAATGGCAAGGAAGAGACAGTTAAAACATCAAACATGTTTTTACTGTGAATTCATGGTCTTAATAAACTATATGAGAATTTTTAATCAGACCTTATTGTTTTAATAAATTAACAAAGAAAGTTTTTGTCATTTAAAAGTAACCAAACAGTCACTGAAAAAATGTTTTACTTGTAGATGAAACATCTTTACGATCTGTTTCTTTATCGCTACATAAAATGCTTCATTATTATCCAGCTGGGCTCTAATACACACACAGATCAGGAAACTTCATCTCATAGACGGGCGTTGACCGCTGAGACGGCTGTCCTGACGGAGACGGAGGAGGACGGACGATCAGGTCAAAGACCTGGTCCAGTTTGGACTGAAGCAGCGACGTCTACAGAGAGAGACGATACCGTCCGTCAGTCAGACAGTTTGATATGTTTTCATTAAACTGACAAAGTTTCTAATCTGACCAAGACCAAAAACAGTTTTAAGATAAATTGTTCGGTTTGACTGGGGACCAAATTGGAAACATTTGTTACATTTTCAGCTGGTGTAGTTTTCTTTCTCTCTGCTTTGAGTCAAACAATCTAAACTAGTCGAACACCTGTTCCCCTCCTCACCTCTAGGGGCGCTGCATGAAGAACCACTAAAGGAAACAACATAATAAACCTCTGAAGACACTGAGCGCAACTTCCTTCTTTTTGAAATGGAAACCAAAATGGAGGCGTCAGATTTTAGCGGTTATTTGTTTTTGGCTAAAGATCACCAGTCATTTCTCCTGCTAGCTCGCGGCTGGCTGTTTGTTTTGTTGTATTTACCCAGAATGCACTGCGCTGTAGTCCATTTACTGCTTGTAAATGGACAAGCGGAGCGGTCTCTGCTCCGCTTGATGTTCACATATACATTTTAAGTGCACCAGATTTCACTTCAACCAAACCCAGACAGAGGTTTGTAGGCGGACCAGAGTTTGATTAGCATTCATACCAACCCAACTGAACCGAACCGGACTTACTAAAGTCCGGTTTAGTCGGACTCCAAGCGGACTGGAGTCGGACTAAAGAGGACTGAACAGTGCTGGTGTGAATGCAGCCCAAGTGTCTCACCTTGGATCCACAGAGAGCTGCTATTTCCTCAAAAGGAGCCGTCTGAAACCTCTCCACCACCTCCATCCTCTTCCTCCTCTCCTCCTCCTCCACTCCTCCTCTGTCCTCTAGAAGAAAGAAAACGTATCAAATAAACAGAGAAACAAATGAAAAGCACATGCAGGCAAAAGGCAGCGGTTTACCAATGGTGTTCTTCAGTGTCTGAAAGGTGATCTGCTCAGTCTGAGGTTTCTGCAGAGCAGAAAGTGAAACTTTAATCAACGTTCAGATGAACAGATGAATTTACAGACAGAAACAAACCTGAGGATCAACACTGGACTCCTGGTCTATGGCGATCTGGAGAGAGATGGTGTCTGCCATACTCATCTTCCTGGACAGACGGTCTTCATCTGGAACAAAACTAAAGTCAGAGAACTACAAACCACAGGCCGACTTTCACACTAACCACTTCCTGTCTCAGAAAATCCTGAAACAAACGTGTTTACAGGTGAGGAGAGTGTTTACCGGTCAGCTGAGGGGTGTAAGGCGTGTTGAGGCGTTCACACTGTGCGCTGTAGCTGCTTCCTGCCAGCGCCTCGCAGATCTTGGACTGGACAAACAGGAGAACTTTGTCCACCTTCAGATCCCCGTTTGGGATCCTGACAAACCAAATCAATCAGTTATTACTTCTTCCAATCCAACCAGAAGTCGTCTCATTGGCTTGTTTTGGTACCTGGGTTGGTCACACAGGACGCTTTCAGGCAGCAGGTGTGGCGCCCCCTTCTGTCGACTCTCTATGACCTGCAGAAATATAAAACTAGAGTAGACACGCTGAACACACCTTCACTCCTTATTTCTACACTCTGATGACCTGAGTGACGTGCTGATGGAGAGACGGCGGCGGGCCGAGCTGCGACAGAACATGGAGGGCGGCGGCGCAGACGGCGTGAAGACTGCAGCGGTTCAAAACAGACAGACTCTCCTGATTGGACACGCCCATTTCCTGAGCAGCCAATCACAGAGGAGTCCATGAGAGAGGAGGACAGCAACATGGAGACCGGACAGGTGATCTGAGCTCACCTGCAGAGCCAGGATGAGTCGGATCAGGTCCACCAGAACCTCCTCACTGACCAGTTCCACACTGAGGACAACCAGTAAGATGAAGAGCGCCTGGTACTGGCTCGGCCCGTTGGACTCCTCCTTACAGGCCAGGAAGACGTGTCTGTAGAGCCGCTGGGCGTGCTGCACAGCACAAACAGAAACTGAAACCTCAGAGGAGTTTTGATCTCTTTATTCTCATCTTTTCTTTGTAATGTAATGAATTTTATTGAGCTTCATTTAGAATCATCTGGATTCTGAATGAACACAGAGCAGCTGATCATCATCCTCACCTTCCTGATGAACAGGTTGTCCTGTCGGGAGCATCTGTCCTCCTTCTGCTCCAGAACCAACACGTCAAACGTCACACTGTCCACAAACCAACCAACCAATCAACTGCAAGTTCAATTCTGCCGCTTCATTGGCTGATTCAAACTGGTGTCATGCATCTGCCACTAGATGGCAGTGTTCTGCATGCCGTTCCTGACCTGACCGCGGTGATCCTGGCTGCGTTGTGACGGCGGTCGATGAGTGAGGTGAGGATGGACAGAACCAGCAGGCGGATTCCGGGTCGTCCATCAGGGTGAAGGACAGCAGCGGCTCCAGGAAGGAGGAGGGCAGAGCGGTCAGCAGGTTGCTGCTGTCGTAGTGCTCCGAAACCTGAAGAGGAAACAACAAACAGTTTCAATCTGTGAGAAAAATCAAACTCTTCCAATTAGAAACAACCACTGTGCTTCTCTGCAGCTAGCATAGCATGTTGTGAACGCTAAAACTAGTTAGCATGGCCACCGATGACGCCTGATAAACAGTTTTTCTGTAACGTTAAGTTAACTTCATGAGGATGATTGACAGCACTAAGCTCCGCCTCCTGACTCTGATTGGTTGTTTTTAGTAGCTCAGGGAGGAGATCGATCTTTTCAGAGTTTAGAGTCATGGTGACAGTTTGAACAAATATCTAGAAGCATATTATTTATAAAAGTACTGCAGCTTTAAGGATTCAAACTGTCAGTTTACAGTTTAAGTCCAAAAATGTTTTTGTTTTGATAGTTTATACAAGAATTATTTTCATTAATGGACATTTGTTTATTTATACATTATTGATTTGTCAGTTGTGCTGCTATCACTTGCTTGTTTAGTAATATTAAAATAATAATAATATTTAAATCTGCCTCCCCACCTGCAGCAGAGACTTGAGCAGCATCACCTGGATCATCCTGCTGCCTTCAAACCTGAAACAGACTCTGTTACTGGTTGCCATGGTAACGGCTCCATGGGACAGGGAGGGGGGGAAGTTACCCGGCGTTCGGAGACCCGAGGGCCGGGTAGATGCCGGGGACTGGGATTTTGCCCATGATGAACAGCATGACCTCTGACCTCTGGTAGACAGGAAGTGTGTTGGCAAAGGATCCTGCAGCAGCATGAATTAAACTTTAATTAAAAACACATTTAACATTTAAATAATAATTCAGATTAAAGATCAGATCAGGTGATTTTATTTTAATCCCGGTTCTGACCCGGTTCTGACCGATGGTTTTGATGACGGCGTCCTGCAGCATTTTCTCATGAAACGACGTGGTTTTGCGTTTTCCGGCGTTGTCGTAGTAACCAGTCAGCTGGTAGTCGACGCTCTGCCTGAGTTGCCGCAGCAACGTGTTGAACACCTCCAGCACGGTGGGACCTGCAGCACAGAGCAGAAAACTGTCAGACTGAGCGGGTTTCATTCCGGTTCTGGTTCTGATGCCGGTTCTGGCTCACCTACGGATCCAGTGGCTTCGATCACAGCGGCCTCAGACAGAACCTCCACGATGCCGGCCCGGACGGACGCCGGGCTCCTGCTGTTGGCGTCCAGGTGACCCAGCAGCTGCTGGATGACCAGGTGGGAGTGCTGGGACTGAAAACACATCATTTAGTCACAGCGGCGCCACCCGGTGGAAACACGGCGACACGGCGGAGCGGTTCTGCTGACCTGGATGGAGAACATGATGATCTGGAAGCAGCGAACAGCAAAGCCTCCTCCTTCCCACCGGCTGCGGCCGTCCAGGTGCCTGAAAACACACCTGACCCTCAGAGAAACTTCCTGTCCCAATGCTAACGCTAATGCTAACGCTAACACATCTGCGTTTTGGGAATAAGATCCACACAGTTTACCAGAAACAAGTTCAGATTTTTATGATTCAGATAAATTAAGTCAGAGAAAATCTCAAATTTCAAATTTAAAAAGTGGAGAAACTGAAAAAAAAAAAAATCTGACCATTTATAATCTTGTTTGAATATCTTAGTTCACTTGAAATATAGTAGCGAGATCCAGCAGCTTGACAATTCTAGAATATTGATAGTTAGTTTTGTCTTTCTAATCAGAAAACATGAAACTAATTTGCTGATCTAGCAGGAAAACGATCTGATGAGATGAAATGTTGCTGATCTAATCAGTGAGGAGTTTCTCACATGAGAACGGGTCTGATGGCGTTGTTGATGTGTCCGTACGCGGCTCGGCCCAGCAGCTCTCTGAAGCACACCTCCGTCTGCTCAGCAGGAGAGCCGCTGCAGGCAAACACATTCCCTGGTTCATCCTAACGAAGCACCGGTGAAACCAGAACATTGATGGTGATGCGTCACGGAGGCGGGGTCGGCTCACCTGTTGCCCTGCTCCAGGTTGACCAGCAGGGCGGGGACGATCTGCTCCATGTGCCGCGGCTCCCAGATGTTGACCTGCAGCTCGTCGTCCACCGTCTTCCTGACCACGCCCTGCAGGCCGCGGATCCCCGACATGCGGATCCTGAACCACAGAAAGTCACATTTCTTCATCCTGAGACCCGAAAAGAAAACTTTACACAGTTATCTTTAAAATTAAGATTTGTTTAACAATGAGAAATAATTATATTATTTACATTCTCTATGAGGAGAAAATACTTTTTTAGGGATCTGGAACATCAAAAGCAAATGAAAAATTATCAAAATACTTTGAAAGTTTTTTACAGATTAATGTTTTCTTCCAAAATCTTAATAATTTAACAGTTTTGCTCATTTGAATAAATTGTTTTGCATAGTTTTTGACAGCAGAAACCGTAAAAGTTTCACATAAAGCATTTGGAAACTGACTTGATCCGAGTGTCGGGGTCTTCGTGGTCGGAGTGACACATTTCACTGAACCGAGACACAAAGAAGTCGTAGCTGCGATGATACGAAGGCGTGTCCTCCTCGATGTTCGCAAACTTCACAAACTGCAACCAAAACAAACATAAACAAGATAAAAACATTCAGTTTCATTTAATATTCAAACACACTTTGCTGCATGTGTGTTTGACTTCATACAAACACTCAGAAAAACTAGTTTGTATGTTAAGTTTAAATTAACAAAACAAATCTAAACATTCTGACACAGAACTTTGATTCTGTGTCAGAATGTTTAGATGATCAGAAAAAATAAGCAAATATTCTCAGATTTATGTTAAGATATTGTTAGTAAATGAAAATAATCAAATAACTGTTTCTTCTTATTTGGTACTTTTGAGTTTTCAGACTAAATTTCTGATTCTGAGAAAAAAAGAGATTAAGTTTAAAATTCTGAGAAAACAGAAAAATTTTTGAGAAAAAAAGTCAGAATTCTTAACAAATGTAAGTCAGAATTTATTTGAACAATAATTCAAACAGTAATTCAATAATTAATTAAAAACTCTCTCAGCCTGACTCTTATACTCTGATATGAAGCTCACAGAATGGATGGTTAAATGAAAAGCCACTTTATGAAAATATTTTGTAATTTCCTTCTTAGAAAAGTAATGGATTGTAGCTGATCAGTTATGGTGTGTGTATCCAGGTGTGTGTTCGTACGGATCCGGTGGCCAGGATGTGCAGGTGCGGCCTGTCGGCCTCCAGCAGCAGCCGCAGCGTCCCGAGGAAACTCTCCACCAGCAGGTTGATGCTCTGGCAGTGGCAGGCCAGCAGCAGCTGCTCCATGGCCTCCAGCGCGATGCACACATACCTGGAACAGCAACAGCTGCTTTAACGCGGCGCTAACTGCTAAACCAAACCCCACACGGTTCTGGTTCTGACCCGTAACGGTGGCGGTTCAGCTCTCTGGTCAGACGCTCCGACAGGTAGGCAGCGATCCTGTCCAGCTTCTCCGGCGCCGACAGAGCGAAGAAGGTCAGCTTCTCCATGTTGGCCTTGACCAGCCCATCCTGAGCAGACAGCACATGACCTCACCACGACCCAACCATGACCTCACCATGACCCCACCACGAGCGACAACACTCTGTGTGTGTGTGTGTGTGTTTACCTCTGGGTCTTCAGGGAAAATGTTGTCCACCAGCCGTTTGTAGCGCGGACGCAGCGCCCAGCAGCAGCCACACACACCTGAAACAATAAAACAGAAAGATTTTATATGTTTGTCCAAAATTATTCAGATTAGTCACATAACTTAAGTATTTACACCCAGAGGTGAATAAGGTACCCAAACTCAGACATCAGTTCTCTACTCAGCCAGAAGGGGGCAGCAGAGCTTCTGCTGGCTTTAATCTTTAATCTGTCATGTTGAGTTTCAGAGATTAAAAGGTTGTCAAAACGTCACCGTCAGGAATCCCCACTTCTCCACCTTAATCCCAATCTGAACCAGAGAGATGAGGCTTCATGTTGAGGGTCCAGATGGACAGAACCGGGCCGCGCTGCAGCAACGCTGCGCCTCAGCAGTTAATCCTGCTGCTGCTGCTCGTTGCATAACGTCTTTATACTCTTGTTGTTTTCCGTCAAAAGAGCTTAAAGAGTCCAGAGCACGATTCAACACACACAACTGGACATGTGACCCGTTTGGACCTCAGAACCAGAAACATGCCTGTAATCAGCTCTGCATAATCTGGTTTATGGGACCAGAGAATTACTGGATTCAGATTAAATCCAACCATAACGGCTGAGCTATGAAGGCTGCAGCTAAAACCTGCAGCAAAAGCAAAACTTTCTATTAAAATAAATAAACAGGTGCAACATGTATGGAAAGAAAATCTATCTGTCTGTCTGTCTGTCTGTCTGTCTGTCTAAGTTAATAGCTGCAATAGTTGGAGTGTAACAACACAATGTTTAAATGAGAAATGATCCAATAACACGAGGCAACATGAAAATATGACTCACATAAGATAATGAGGCATTTGCTCTGATAAAAGTTTAAATTCTGCTTTAATTTATATAAAAAGGGACTTAAAGTCTTAAAAGGAAATTTATTAAAGCTCAATATCTATTATGTTCAGTTTTAGCTGCGTTATAGAAAGGAGAACCTGAAGGAGTCTGGTGCAAAAGTTATATCTGCAATTTGTTAAAATCTATAACTGTTAGATCTGTATTAATTTATCCCACAATAAATGCAGTTTGTAAATTTTTGATACTTTTATTCTGTTTGTTCAGAACCAGAAGTGAAATAAATCAGATTTTATTAAAATAAACGATGTAGTTTTTTATTTTTAGACTCTCTCACTCAGTAACTACAGAAGATTCATTTTTCTGTCTGTTTTTTCAGATTTTATCGTTTTAATTTCATCTTAAAGTAAAAAAAAAAAAAACCTGGACTAAGTAGCCAAATGGATTTGATCTGAAACCAAACCAATTGATAAGTTATTGGGTAGATATAAATACCATTGTACCAATGAAATCAATTAATCCATCAGTTCTCTATAAACAGAAACATGTTGGGTCAGAGTTATAAGTTATAATGTTGGGAAATTATTATTATTATTTTAAACATCCAACAATCGGCATCAGTTTGTGAATCTCTGCAGAGATTGGACGAGGATTAAGACTGAAATCTGTGCTGCGGAATTATAAATTATGAATTATCAATTATGAATTATGATTACGCTCCAAACCGATCGGTTGGGTTTGATAAAATGAAATATATAATAATCAGCTGATAGCAGGAAGATGAAAAAGTCAGATGGAGATAAATGGTGAGAAACAAACTGAAAATTTAAAATATTCTAAATTAATTTTACATTTTATTTCTTCTATAAATAACAATTTTTTAATCTGAAAGAGAAATGTGACTAAAATACTATCATTATCCTAAATAAGAGGAAACAACCTTTAGAAATATTAAACATTATTTTTAAAAATCCGACTAAAGAGATTTAGTCGGATTTCAAAAAAACGCTAAATTTAATTCGAAGATGATGCAGAAAAATGAGATTTATGGTTAATAAATGATGAATATTATCTTACCATACATGAGGATGACTCCTTCAGCTCACATCCACACACCAGTGAAGATAATCCACACACACACACACACACACACACACACACAGAGCATCATGGCTCCGCCCACTTTCATTCATGCTCAGCCTGGTGGAGTTACAGGAAAAATGTTCTGAAAGCTGGAAATGTTGTCAGATTAATAATGAAGAATTGATTAATCAATTTATTATTTAATCCTTTAAATTTGCAGATATGATTATTTGAACCTCCTAAATGCCGAGGTGAAGATTTTTAAAATAATCCTTCATAATGAAACAGACCCACAGCATGATGCTTCCACCACCGTGCTTGGTAACATCTAAATATGTCAAACGCGTCTGAATGAGAAAATCAGAGGAAATAAAAACTAAATAAAACTTCTCCATCCAGTTTTTGTTTTAACGTTGAAATAAATGAGCAGAATGGACGGGTGGTCCGGTTACCGCCAGAGGCCTGGTGGTCCAACACGGAGCAGCAGTCCTGCAGCAGCCGGCGAGGGGCCTCCGCCATGGTCGGCATGGCAACCACCCTGGGCAGGCTGGGCAGGGCGATGCTGGGGAAGCTGGGCAGACTGGGAGGGTTGGCGCTGCGGGGCAGAGAGCCGAGCAGAGCCGGGACCGTCACCACGCGGGGCAGAGAGCCCGGCATCGCCGTGGCAACGACCGCAGAGCCACAGGAGCAGAAGAAGAAGAAGAGACGGCCCTAAAGTAGAAGAAGAAGAAGAAGAAATTTCAGACACAGTTGGGAGACAAATTAGTAAATAAATTATCATTTTTCTGAAATGACTTTTTATGTAAGCTGAAATATGAACTTGAAGCTATAAATATTTTAAATTATAACTTCTGGAGTTTATTTTTAATCAACCACTGCATAAATAAAGTATATTTATTGATCACTGATTTACAGTCGATCATTTTGTTTTCATGCTTTAGAAAATGGATTAAAGTTTGGAATCCAGAGAGAATTGTAGCCATTTCTGACAAATATACAATAAAGTCAAGATTATTTAATTCTGAAAAACTGCAACTAAACAATAAACAGAACAATGCAAACAGTAAAACCTTTAGAGCTTCGGATCATTCCTACAGAAAAGTGAATAAATTAAACATTTGCTGCTATAATTAAACTCCACTGTTAAAGTTTCCAAACAGTAATAAACCGTCTGACTGACCTCTGACCTTCAGCTCCTGCAGTGAATCTGTTTCTTACCTTCTGCTTCCCTCCAAAGCTCCGATCAGCTGCAGCTTATGCAACATCTGCTGTCCTGCTGCTCCGATCTATAATCAATACGCTGCTCCGCCTCTGACGTCATCACCATCAGGAGGAGGGGGAGCCGCAGCTGACCGACGGAGCGTCACATTCAGCTCTGAGGAGGAAGAGGAGTAGCGGCGCCTCCTCTTCCTCCTGACTGGGATGCAGGAACGGCTCCCTCTGCTGGCCAACAGAGGGAAGTGCAAACATTTCCAGTAAGACGCTCAGATCCAGTTGGTGACATTTACTGGAGTCATTTCCACACACAGACAGCAGGGGGCGCTCTGCTCTGATAATCTTATATGTTTTATTAGATAAAAACAAACTTCACATGTTTCACATCCTGCTACTACAGCTTCACGCCGTCCACCAGCCCTCCAATGAACAGTCCTCCAAGTTCTGCCTCCAGTTCCGGCAGGTGGGCGGGGCCTGACTCCGCCCCTGTGTCCGTGTCTCCCAGCGTTCGCCACCAGGGCAGTCGGCTCGCCTGCAGCGTGGCGTTGTGGGCGTTTCGCCCGCGAGCCGCGATGGACGCTGACGGGCTCAGGAAGGACTCCGCCTGCGCCGCCGTGACAACCGAAAGGGGTGGGGCATCTGTAGGGGTGATGCAGCTGATTATTGATCCTCTCTGAACCCCCATCCTGTGTGTGTGTGTGTGTGTGAGAGACCTCGCAGCAGCTCCAGGTGTGTGTGTGTTTGCGCCAGCAGAGCCTCCACCTGCTGCTCCTCCCTCCTGCGCTGAGCTCCAGCCTGCAGCTCCGCCTGCAGCAGCTGCTGCACCTCCTCATGCAGCGCAGCACACGCCTCCACAGACACGCGTGTCGACTGCACACGCACACACACCGACACACACACATGTTAGAAGCACTGATACGCTGAGGATTGATGAAGGCCAAATTTAACTTTCAACCTAAAGTTCAAGTTTCTTTGTTTGCAAAGATTTTAGATTTAATAATAAACTCTCCCAAAGCTCAGATGTACAAACAAATGTCTGACTTATGTAATCATTAATAATGTATTATTAATCAATAAATGTGGAGGACGTCCTGCTTCAACCTTACCCTGTGTGTCTGGATGTACTCCTCCACCTGCTGCTTTAGCTCCGCTCGCCGACTGTCCGTCAAACCCTCCTGACCAATCCAGAGTGGCGTTGGGGGTGGAGCCTGAGCTGCGGGTCGTTTCTCCAGAAGCCGACGCCCCTGGAAGAGCAGACGGCGTTTCATCAGCAGCAGCAGCTGGACAGGTGAGATGACATCATCGTGTTTGTGTCTTACGGCTCTCTGCAGCATCCTGGCGGCGCGCTGCTGCCTCGCAGCGTCCCTTAGAGCGTCACCATAGCGACGTCTGTCCCTGAAGCCTCTCCACGCGCTCTGGATCACCACGGCGGCTCGGCGCTCGCACTCCTCCAGGTACGGACGCACCTGGTCTGCAGACACTGAGGTCAGAATCTGCTGCTCCAATCAGAGCAGAGGAAGGCGAGGGGCGGGGCTTACCAGCAGGAAGCAGCTGCAGCAGCTCCCTCTGCTTCTGATGCAGGCGGCGCCTCGCCTGCAGCCGCCGCACACACACCTGCAGGAGAGTTCATCAGGACAGAACGGCTCAGGAAAAACTAAACACTGAAATCAGGCAAATATACCAACCTGATTTATTTTATTTTTATTTGTTATCTATAACTTCTAAATGATTTTACATTTGCTGGATTAAAAGAGAGGAACCTGAACTGTTAAGAAAACATTATTCTTTCAAAACGAGAGTTTAATAAATTACATAAAGTTGATCTATTAGTTAGTTTTTCGTCTTGGGTTAAAGGAACTCTTTTTGGCTGTTTTGCAGTTTTCTGGAAGTTTGTTCCAGATCTGTGGTGCCTAGAACTTGAAAGCTGAACACACACACCTGCAGCTGCAGCACTGACCTGGTAGCGTAGCTGCTCCTCCCACTGCTGCGCCGCCTCCTGCTGCTGCAGACGCCTGCGCCGTGCCCTAAGGCCATCATGGTGGTAAAAATGTTAAATGTGATGAGGAAGTGCGTCGCTCTGATGTACATCTGATCAGATCCTGATCAATACCTGTATCTCCGCTGCAGCGCGCTAACAGCTCTGCTGAGGCTCTTCACTCTGCGACGGGTCAGAACCGAACGCCACGCTGCCTGGATCACACACGCCGCCCGCACGCGCTCACTGCTCGCCTTGTCACACACAAATTTATTGAGAACGTTTGGTTCAATTTTATCAATCATATAAAAATTACCATAATGTTGCTTTATTCAAATTTAAATGACAACAGGAACTAAATGTATAATTTATTGATTATTATTTCCGATTTATCAGACGAACCTCTGACTGACTGCTGGCGGCTTCTTCCTGCCGGATGACTGCGATCAGCTGATCCACTTCCTGTTCGAAGCCCCGCCCCCTCCAGTCTTTCTCCAGCAGGCTGTCCAGACCTGCAGACACACAGAATGACCTCTGACCTCTCCAATATGTGATAACACAGTCTCACCTCCTGCTGTCCGACCTCTGACCTTTAAAGTTGAACAGGAGAGAGCGCAGGCGGAGTCCCAGCTGATTGGCCATCAGGAGCATTAGCCTGACGGAGGCTCCGCCCACAGCGTCGTCTGAGCTGAGAGCCAATTGGGCGACGGCGTCGTTAAGCAGCAGCAGAGCCGATTCGTCGCTCAGCTGGGACAGGAAGTCTCTGCAGTTTCACCACATTAAAGTTGAAACATTTCAACCAGGTTTATTTTATAAACTAAAGGCTTAAAGTCTCATTAACTCAGGTAAACAGGAAGTGGCGTGGCATGTTCCTGAGCGCTACCTGTTGACTGTACAGGTTTGAATCCACATCTGGATGCAGAGCAGCGACACAATGACATCATCACTCATCTGGATCTGCTCATAGTGGGCGGAGCTTAGCACTGGAAAGACAAAGTTTGTTAGTGAAGAAGCTGCAGGTGTCGGGGACTACTTTCTGGGACGGATGAGGTGAGAGAACCCTGAGCCGCGAGGTGGGGGTGAGCAGAGAGCAGCCAGCCCACGGCGTCCATCACCGTCCTGAGGAGGGGCGGAGCCTGAGACAGACCACAGGAGTTACTGCTCTTCATCGCTGCTCTTCATCACACCTGCTGCTCCTCCTCCTCACCTCTGAATGGCTCATCAGCTGACCGGCCAATGACAGCAGAACGTCCACCACTGACGGCAGGAACAACCTATGAAAAGCCTCAGAGCGGCTGTCTGGCTCCGCCCCCACGCAGCTGGAGCTAGATCAGAGTTTTAGAATATCAGACTAAATAAAATAACTAATAATCAATTAAAACAGCTGCTAAAGTTTCTAACAGTTACAAGCATAACTTAAAACAGGTCACATGTAAAAAGAAAATATATTTTCCAAAGAATGTATAGATAAATAACCTGAATGGTGTCCATATTTCATTACTAAAGCATTGAATGATGGATGTAAAGGTGGATGTTGACCTGGTCAGGTGGGCCAGTGTGGCAGCAGAGGCCCAGTTCCCCCTCAGCCTGCTGGGGCTTAGAGACAGAACCCGGACACAGTGACTCAGAACCCCGCTGTGGTAGAACTGAGTCTTGACCCGACTCAGCGCTCCGCTGTCTGTCTGCACCGCAGCAGAGTTCAGAACCTCTGGGGCAAAGATGGGATGAAATCAGAACCATGCTGACCTCTGACCCCGCCCTCCTCAGCAGCACACTCACTGTTCAGGGCTTCATTCAGGAGGACCATCTGCTCCTCTGGGCTCAGACCTTCATCCTCCAGCTGCCTCCTCAGCTCTGACATCACAGCCTCTTCTTCCTCCATCAGCTCCACCAACCTGAAACAGATTCATTGAAATCTATCTGGCTTATTTTGATTTAATGACAGATTACAACACATTTCATTCCTCACTTGCTTAAAGTGAATTAGAGAAAAACTAACAAAGGTTTACCAAGTCCTGCTCTCGACTGTCCTGGACAGTTTTCTGGAGGGTGACGGGTTTCTCTCAAACACCTGCTAGCGTTAGCAGCTCTGCTTTCTTCGCCACTTTTCTTCTAAATAAAGATTTAGTTCATATTTCTTGACATCACTTTAACATCAAAACTACCTGCTGAGTCATTTTTATGCCTCTTACGTTATAATTAAACTCAGCTATGCTGTAAACGTTACCGAACTACTAGCAGCTAGCGCCCCGATAGAGCAGGCGACGCTTGTTTCCAGGGTAACCTGACGTCATCAGTACGCGACAGCAGGGCTTTTAAAAAAAACTTTATTAGCAATTGACAAAATTATTATCATAACCTCTTTAACAGAAAATTCACACAACAGAAAAAAAGAGAGAAGAAGAATCGGTTATTATTCAACACATTATTTATTATTTTTAAATATTGTTGCTCTTTAAAGTTATTATAAATAATAAAATCAACAAAACTTCAACATTTAGCGCAGCTGTTGCTGAAACTCAACCGAACAGTCGATATCTGCTCAATACAACCAATATAATGAAAGTTTTGTCTAATATTTTATTCTGATGTTTTATTGTAGATAAATATTGATTTAATTATTGATTTAAATATTGATTTGACTTATGAATAAAAACTACATCGGATAAAACAACTATTTAGCTAAATAATAATAAAAAATGTAAAAACATGAATGTGTAAGATGTTTGGAGAATAACAATATCCAGCAATGACAATAGAATTATAATAAAACATGTAATTCCCACTGTCTTCCTGCAGATGGCGCTGCTGCTCCAGATGAGAACATTTCCTCTGATCAAACTCCTGCCTCACATACTGATGCTGGTTATTGTGCTGCTGGCTGACTTTATGATTTATTTATTATTATTCATGGAAATAATTAAACTGAGTCATCAGACATTATCAGAGAAATTATGAATCACCCAACAAATCACGAGCTGCCAATAATCTATAAACCTGGAACAAGAGTTGATCAATAACTTTCAATTTAAACATTAATCAACTCTATTAAATAAATATATATACTGTAATAATTTATACTAACATACTATATTGTACTATATTATGTTATCTTGTATTATACTAATTATATTACATTATATTATATAAATCCTGATGGTCACGTCAGACTCCTCATGTTGATAGTAACGGTACCGGCAGCACCGGTAACGTTGTAGTAACGGGTGGAGGCGGTGTGTGTGTGTGTGTGTGTGTGTATGTGTCGGTGCAGCAGATGCTGCAGCTCTCGTGCACAGCGCCTCTCTGTCTCCAGTGCGCCTGCGTGCTGAAACACACCGAGCGGCCGCAGGAGACACTGAGAGGGGATACCCGGCCTGCGTGGGCTCCACGGTACCAGTAACGGCACCAGTAACGGTCCCGGTTACGGTGACGTGATGTGATGCGATGCCGCGCGGGATCACGGTAACGTAAGCGCAGCAGCAGCGGAGGAGGAGGAGGAGGAGGAAGAGCAGCAGGACGGACGGTCGAGGCTGAGCCGAGCAGGATGCAGCACTGACGGTCCGGATCGGTACCGGGAGGAGAGGAACGCATCCCACCGAGCGACCACCGGAGCCCGCGGCTGGTACCGACCCGATCTGATGTGAGGCTGCGGGGATGGACGGGTAGCAGGAGGCGGAGCGGACCGACCGAGCGACGGCACATAACGGAGGAGGAAGAGGAGGATGAATCCGGCTGAGGGAGGAGGAGAACCGGGCCAGGACGGCCTGGCGACGGCAGGTGGGGTGCGAGCGCGTGCGCGAGGCGCGTGCGTGTGGGAGTGTGTGAGAGGGAGCTGCTGTCGCCATGATGCTCCAACATCCGCCCATTGACGGACCGTCGGGGTGTGTGTGTGTGTGTGTGTGTGAGCATCCCTCTCCAGCAGCACTGAGGCGCGTGCACGCGCATATACAAGCGCGCGCTGTGAGCGTGAGTTGGGGGTGGAGGGTCCGACCAAGGAGGATTGTGGGAAGGCCTGCTGGCCCTTGGAGCTGGTGTGTGTGATGTAATGTGGAGTGTGTTCACATCTGTGGAGAACCTGAGGGGCCGATAGAGACTCCAGGGGTCCGGAGGCAAACTGAGGGTTCTGGAGGGACCTGAGGGGCCCAAATCTCGTTCTGGAGGGACCTGAGGGGCAACCAGAGACCCAAACTCTGCCTTGAAGGGCCTTAAGGCCCCAAATTTGGTCCTAAATTTGCCCTGAAAGTTACTGAGGGGCCAATTTAGGCCCCTCTTCACCATCAATCTGGTGGTGATGGGCCTTTTTGCCCCAAAGTCATTCCTGAAGAACCATCAGGACCCCAAATTTGGCCCTAAAGGGTCCTGAGGGGTCAGCAGGGACCCCAAATCTTTCTTGAAGGGTCTTTAGGGCCCCAAACTCAGTCCTGAAGGGCCACTAGGAACCCAAAACTTTGTCTTGAAGGGTTCTGATGGACCCTGCTGACCCAAATTTGGTTCTGAAGGGCCTCCAGGGGCCCCATGCTGGGTCCTGCTGACGTCTCCTTAATGCAGATGTTTGGCTGAAACTCATAGAAAACCTGAATCTGCAGAAACTAAGAGCCAAATGAGGAAATGAGTCTTTGTTAATCCAGACAGATTAGATGATAACTGAGGTGAAAACCTGGCAGGTATCTGAACAGAAGCTTGTTATAATTATGAATATTTGATCCCATTACGAGTCAGATCAAACCCAGAGAGTTTACTGGGATTTCAGCAGCAGGTAACTGAGAGAAATCATTTATGACGACTTTATAAATAAAACAATAAAATGATTAATGATGTTTTTATGTCTCATATTTAGAATTTTGCTTCATAAATAAATTTTAGTTACTGTTCGTCACGTTGGAGACAGAAAACCTGAATGATGGAGCACGGTGGTGGCAGCATCATGCTGGGTGACTTTCAAGTTAACTTAAAGAAAAATACATTTAAATTTTAACAATTAACTTTGAAATAGAAACATATTTTAAAAATCCATGAAAAAACAAAGTAGAAATATAAAACAGATAATTAATTATAAAATATTAATAATCAAAATGCTAATAAGGTTTAACAGTGATGTGTATTCTCTTATGCTTCATGTTGAAATCTTTAGAGGTTTTTTCAACTTCGCTGTGACACAGACTGCTACAGGAGATCTAAATGAGTCAGAATAATTTCTCTTTATGATCTTTAAAATATTTCTGAATCTGAGGACAAACGTCCTGAAGACGCCTCGTTATGAACTGATTATAAAAACAGAACTGATATAAACGTTAACGCTTCTGAGCAACTTCTGATGTCAAAGGTGAGATCAGAGTCTGAAGCCGACAGCTGCAGTCAGCAACGACCTCTGACCCCTGACCCCAGGAAGCCTCAGGGTTCAGCTCTCACATACCAACTGAAAATGACTTTTTGCAGATTAAATTAGCAGCCTTGTATCAGGAAAAGCTTTTATTTTGGAAAAATCTTTTTTTGTTTGACCTTTAGTTTTTGTAGTTGTAGTTTTTTCTTCCAATTATTTTGTTAAAACTTGGAACACAATTTAGATAAAGTTGATAAATTAACACAAACAACAGAAACAAAAGAAAAGCAAAACAGATTTTTATCTAAATAATAAAAAGAACAAAAAAAATGTTCTTTCAGAAAAAAATCTAATCAAACTTTATTGTATATATTTGAGGAACTCCAATATAAAAAAATTTAGTTGCAAAAGGAAATCTGATACAAATTGGTATCAATATTATCGATATTTTGGGTCAATCTACCCAACATGCTTTTATTTTGAAGAAAGCATTGTATTAATCAGAGTTTGTTACATTTACTCAATGTACTGAAGTGGTTCTGCTCTTACTTTGTAATAATTTGGGGTTTTTGTCGGGTCTGTTCAGCTGCTATATTATTTTGGTGGATTTTTAAACAGTAAATCTCCATGACAACGGGGGTTTGGAGTACTAAAACTGATTTAATGTGTTGCTGCATCGTAGCGTGTTCAGCGTTGATGGTAATTATCCAAACGGTGGCGGAGAAATGCCAGAGAGACGCAGTGAGGTCACGGAGGGCCCTGCGGCTCGGGTCGGGCTCCGGGTCGGGTTCCGGCCTCTCGGAGGCAGAGTGAGTCTTCAGACCCTCCGGCCTGATATTTCAGGATGGAACGCAGTCATTAGCTGCTGTTACGTAATCATCAGTTTGATGAGTCCTGACAGACTGACAGCAAGTTCCTCCAAAGGCTCTTTCATCTGCTTCTATTCTGGGCCCAGCGCCGACTCACAGAGGAGGGGCTCTGGGTGGAAATCCCCCTGATTGGCAGCTGATTAGGGATCAATCCACTTCCTGACAGAACACGCATGTTAGCGCCCAGCAGATTACAAACGCCCACCACTCAGTCATTAGCTTCTGCTCCATGCTAACACCAACACTTCATCACAGTGTGTGAGACAGAGAGCTCAAGTCATGACAGCTGCCATGACTTCTGTGGGAAAATAAATATATACGTTTATTTAGAGCAAGTAAATTTAAATTTGATTCATAAAACGGATTCAGTGGCAGCTGACATGGATTCTGTGACATATGACAACTTTTGTGGCAGATTGAATATTGAATATGAATAAGTTTATTTTGAACAAATCAATTTAGAAATGTCTAAAGCTGACACGGATTCGCCGTCACCAACATATATGTACTCTTGGTTTTTTATTTGTTCAAAATGAGCTTCTTCATATCAATCATCCAATCCACCACCGGCGCTGTGGCGGCTGCCTCCTCCACGCTTCCCTCTCTGCTGCCTGTTGCTTTTTGCTCTGTTAACAGCTGGAATGAAGTTAAGATAAAACAAATTATCTCCATGTTTCTTTCATCTGATTTTCAGCCAAACCTCCCTGGACTGGAGAGAATCGGCTCATAGCTATGATTTCACTAATAGATTGGTGGAAAACGTGATTGAAAAATGGACTCAAAGGCCGTTAGATTTCTTTTAGAGCAGATCGAAGCCTATCACGGTTCAATTTGCTCCCTTGTGAAGAATGAACTCGGCCCATTTCCAGCTCGGTCTGTGAAACGTGTAAAAAGGTTCTGAGTTTCTGTAATCACTGCGGCTCAGCTGGAGCCTGATGAGTTTCCACCAGCTCAACGCTTGATTATGGAGATGATCAGAGGCAAATCTAAAGATTCCCTTTGTTGGTTTATGCTAACAGACTTCACACACAACTCTTCCTAAAGCAGAACTCTGCTGGGCTTCCAGAACCGAGCCGCTTGGACTCCCATCTGGGTCCAACATTCAGCCACTTCGCTGTTGATTTGAAGGATGATTAGACGGAGAACTCCTCCCTTTTTGCATCTGCTTTTCAGTGTTCAACACACAAAACGGTGGTTTGATAAGCTACAGGCTCAGTCATACTGAAGATGTGTGGAATATGTCTAGGAGCTAAAAAAAACCTAACTTTTAATTGGTTTAAACCCTTTAGTCCAACTCCAGTCCGTTTGTCTAGAAAGTCCGGTCCGGTTGGTGAGGTGTGAATGTGAAATCGAACTCTGATCCGTCTCCAAACCTCAGTCGGTTTGGTAGAACTGAACTCTGGTGCGGTTCAAGTGTGAAAGCCAAGCAAGCTGGAGATGATTCAAAAAGCAGGAAGTGGGCTATTGCGCAGAGCATTCTGGGTAAATACAACCAAAACAAATGCATTAGCCTAGCGTTAGCAGGAGAAATATCTGGCAATCTTTATCCAAGTTCAAATAATCGCTAAAACCTGATGCCACTCCATCTTGTTTTCATTTGGTGAGGAAGAAAGTTGTGCTCAGCGTCTTCAGAGGTTTTCATGTTTCTACAGAATATTCAGTACCTTCACTCAGGATTTTTCCAAATCGCTGACGCAGAAACTTTTCCCACATCACCAGTAGTCATGTGGATAACCAGGGAGTCGTGTTCAGTGGATGTTAGTGAAGTTTCCTCTTTCTTCTGATAGAGATATCAGTCAGCAGGGTGGCAAAAAGCCTGCTGGTAGGTAAAGATTAAAGACTCAAAGATATATTTACTCTGTTCCAGATGGATATTACTGCATAAAGAGATGAAAACCATCGTAGGCTTCAGAAAAGGCCTGGCGGGGAAGAAAATGCATCTTAAGTAGGAAAAGAGGTTTGTTTATTATAAATGGTAAATTCTGGAGTTATTCCAGTTTCATCCAGATGTAAAATAGACAATAAGACCAGAATATATTAGCTGTTCCCAAGATGGCGTAGAGAAAATTCATAAATCAGTAGCTTCAGTGGAAGATGGTCGAACTCTAATTGACTTCACAGCAACACTGAAACCACAGAGGCTCAAATGCCAAGTCTAAAATGTTGCTGAACATCTTTATTGTCCAACAGGCCAACATCTGATCTGATTATTGTTAGTGGCAGAAAGAAAAGAGTGTGATTGTTATCCTTAGTGCAGTTTTCAGAAGCTGTCTCTAGGGGGCGATGTAGACAGAAACTGAGAAAAGTGGATAAACTAAAAACATGAAAACATGTTCCACTTTGCTCAATTGTAAAAGTTATTGATCCGAGGATGTAATATTCATATTCATCAATCAGGAGGATGATCAGATGAAATGAGTTGACTAAATCCAATCAGCCTCAGTTTACGTCATTAATAAAATCCTAAAGGTTCCCAGTAGAACATTCACTCATTAGTTCTCTGTTTGTAAAGGATTTCATCTGAATATTATATCTGACTAAAAACCCAAAGATTGGAAACATTCTGCATGAGGAAACAAAAGAGTACAGCTATCCTCTCCTTGTTATAAAACATCCTCTTTATTCGCAAAGACATCAAACATTTCTGTATCCCAAGGTCGTCTCTGCTGTAGTTGGGAGTGTTTTTGGTGTGTGAGATGAAAGCCCGTTGGGTGTAGAGGAGACGGAGCAGGACGGCGGTGGAGAGCCAGAGAGACGTTTCTCTCTCTCAGCGTTATCTCTGCCTGTTGGGCTGCTAATGTGAGGCGTTTAATGCCCTCAGTGTGCGAGTGTTGGATTAGCTTCCTCCTGCTGAGCAGGATGATCTGACGCGTATGGGAGGCATGTCTGAACACACACACACGTGTTTCTGTCTAGGGATCCTGGATACACATCGTCTCTAAACCATCAAAACCATGAATTCAGCTCTAATAATGTTTTAAAACCAAATCTAAACCTGTGAATTTGCCAAGTTAAATCCTGACTTGTAAACTGTTCTCACACTCCTTCATTCTGTTGAAATTATTTGTTTCATTGATTAGAAAGTTATTGCTCCAAAAAGCACAATTAAAGGAATTACTAAACTAGTTTTCAGTGAATAATGTCACATTCTTCTAACCACTTAAGCTCAATTTATACAATATTAGATCATTTATGGATTAACTGTCTAATGTGAACCAGCTCCTGCCTGAACGTCTGTAGGGGATTGAATCTGCTTTGGATGTTTTAGGTGGATTTTTTGGGGAATAAAAAAAGTCTGTTGGCGTTGGAGGACAGACTGGACACCAAACACAAGCTAAAGACGTCGATGTTTGTCTTCCAGGTTCTGGTAAAGCAGAGACTGTTCGGGCCGTGGATGTCCTGACGGTGCTCAGAGAGAAAGTGGCCTTTGTATCAGGTAAAACCAGTACTGGTTTTATTCTGGTCCTGCTGGTTTTATTCCGGAAGTGCGTTGAAGTCACAGTTGTATGTGATTTCCAGGTGGAAGAGACAAACGAGGCGGACCAATTCTTACCTTTCCAGCAAGGACCAATCACGATCGAATAAAACAGGAAGATCTCAGCCGACTGGTCACCTACCTGTCAACAGTTCCCAGGTACAACTCTGAATATCTTCACTGTATAAGGATCAGCTTTAACGTTTTATTCAGATATTAATGTCTGCAAAGACCTCAGTGTGGCAGAAAGTGCTATGTCTTTAGTTTTGTCAGCAGTTTGTTGAAGGAAGAGACGTTGGTTTCATTGCCGTTCTGCGTTTCCCTCAGTGAGGACGTTCGAGCTCGTGGCTTCACCGTTGTGGTGGACATGCGCGGCAGTAAGTGGGACAGCGTGAAGCCAGTGCTGAGGACGCTACAGGAGTCTTTTTCCTCCAACATCCACGCAGCACTACTCATCAAACCGGACACCTTCTGGCAGAAACACAAGACCAACCTGGGCAGCGCCAAGTTCAGCTTTGAGGTACCGCCAGCTGAGCTTCAATCGTGGTTCTTGACTGGAGGCCAACTGTTGCAACTTAACAGAGAGATGAAACATCTTCAAGTGCTACTCCTTTATGTTCAAGCTGTTAAGGTTTCCAGAGAGTCCTGCATTGAGGCAGTAACCCGTCTCTGTCCCCAGACCAGCCTGGTATCAGTGGAAGGCCTCTCCCGGCTCATCGATCCCTCCCAGCTCACGGCGGACCTCGGCGGCTCTTTGGAGTACGACCATGTGGAGTGGACTGAGCTTCGTTTGGGACTCGAAGAGTTCTCTGGAGCTGCAACGCAACTTCTGGCTCAGCTGGAACAGCTGGAGGCCGGCTTGAACCGCATACCAGAGCCGAAAGACGTGGACGAGGCCCGCAAGTGAGTACTTTGGATGTTTCATGGGTCAGGGTCGTTCAGGGTCGACCTGAACGTTAACGTTAGAGTATTCTCATCATTAGACTTCTAGAGGAACACAGTCGACTCCGGAACACGGTCGCCACCGCACCAGTGGATGCCCTCGACAGAGAGGGGAAGAGCTTGCTTCAGCGAATGCGCCTGGGTCCCTCACATGGTGACGGCTCTACTGAGGGCGGAGGTGGAGGTGGAGGAGGCGGAGGCACCTGGCTGTCAGGGGGGGCCGACTTCCAGAGCGTAGCCCCAAAGGTTTCCTCTCTGCTGGACCGGCTGCAGGCAGGTCGCACCCACCTGCTCCAGAGTTGGAACGACAAAAAGCTGCACCTGGACCAGGGTCTCCAGCTGCACCTGTTTGAGCAGGACGCCACCAAGGTGAGGTCATGACCCAGCAAGAAAGCTTTGCATTATTTTTCCTAATGTTCAATCAAGTTTTGCATCGTTGTATGCAAATCCAGAGCTGCTGTCTGACCCGTCTGTGTTGCTGCTGCCTCTCCTTGTCTCAGATGTCGGAGTGGATCGCCCACAGCAAAGAGCTGTTCATGCAGAGTGTGGCAGAAGTCGGTCAGAACCACCAGCACGCTGTCGACCTGCAAACACAACATCAGCACTTCACCGCCAACTGCATGGTCAGTATGTTCGTCTCTGTCTCTGGCGCCTTGCTGAGTGTTTCATGACTGAACAAACATGGCGGCGCCTGCGCTTCTGCAGAACGGGAGCGTAAACGTAGACAGCGTGGTCACCGTGGCAGCAAGACTCGCCGAGGCCGGCCACTATGGAGCGGAGCGCATCGCCATGGTGTCGTCACGGTTACAGGAAGACTGGAAGGCCTTGACAACAGCCCTGGAGGAGCGCAGCAACACACTTGCCATGGCAACTGGCTTCCACCAGGGGGCAGAGCAGGTACCGTTACGTACAACACTCACTATGCCATTATGAACTGAAGGAATGTTTTACATGCAACAACGCCTCACAATTCATTGACAGCGTTGAACTGTTCTTTGCTTTACCCGTTTCATCGTCCTCATTTGACCTCACTAACCACAAGATCGTCTGGTTCCTTCTCCACATTACTCTTGTTCTTTCTGCTTTCCATTTTTAATACTCCACCATCTGAGAGCAGACTTTTTACATCAGGATGGACCTCCGGAGAAAGAACTACCAGTATAGGCGTGTTGTGGCTTTATGCTCTCTGCTGCTCTAGCGTAAAGCATAATCTTTCTTTATGTTTCCACCAAGGGGCAGAGAGCGTACCTTTATATTCAGTACAGCATAAACCATTATGACCTAAAGTAGCAAAAAAGTGCCCCAAAGTCCAAAGGAAGGATTCTTTCTCAGCTCTAAATCACATTTTATAAATTCTCAGAGCGTAATCCTACCTGTCCTCTCTGGACTTGTGGCCTTATGGCTGCTTGGAGTCGCATCTTTCTTTTTGCTGTAAAGACAGTTATGGGCGTAGTGCCATAAAAATATTTAAATTATGCAACATTATGTTTTATATGCAACAATACGACAATTCATGAATTCTTTGCCTTACCCGTTTCATTGTCCTCAGTTGATGTCACTAAAATGTCCAAAGGTCCAAGAAAAGGTCTGTGAAAGCCTGTAGAAGGTCTTTCTTAAAGCTTGGGATGGTTCTCAGCATTGTCCTTTAGTCCTCTGTCTGTGTCTCTGTCCAGTTCCTTCTGCGGGTGGAGGGTTGGGTTAAGACGTGCTCTGAAGGACCCTTACCGACTGCAACAGCAGAACTGGAAGCTGCGACTAAAAAGCACCAGGAGCTAAACGAGGAGATATCTGCCAACTACACGCAGGTATCAACCTGGAGTCCCCCACTAACATCTTTGTGTCTGCATGAAGGAACCTGAAGTCTTCCTGTCTGTTTGCAGGTCAGTGAAAGTGGAAAAGCCTTAATGGACGTCCTCCAGCGTAACGCCAGCAGTGAGTCTGAAGAGTCGGCAGCCAAGCCAGACTTCGCCCCCGCCACGCACACCATCATGGGAGTTCTGCACCAGGTGATGCAGGTGAGGCTCAATGCGGCATGCCAACAGGGCAGGATTATGGCAGAAAGGTGTGAAAACGGACCGGGACTTTCTCTTGTCTGCTCAGGGTCACCATGATGTGGAAGGAGCCTGGCAGCACAGGAAGCTCCGCCTCCACCAGCGCCTGCAGCTCTGTGTGTTCCAGCAAGACGTTAAACAGGTCCGACCACCAACATCCACTCTTACATCAATCAATCAATCAATCAATCAATCAATATTTGCGAAGCCCAAGGCACTTGCTTTAATGACCGTCCAGATTTTTCTTCCACCTAATTTTCCGTCAGGTGTTGGACTGGGTGGAGCAGCATGGAGAGGTTTTCCTCAACAAACACACTGGGGTGGGGAAGTCCCTGCACCGGGCGCGGGCGCTGCAGAAACGGCACGACGACTTCCAGCAAGTCGCACAGGTGACCCAAACATTCCCAGATCCTGATCCTCCTCATGCTGAACCGACCTCTGACCGACCTCTGGTTGTCTTTCAGAACACCTACACCAACGCAGAGAAGCTTCTGGAGGCGGCCGACCAGCTGGCCCAGGCTGGAGAGTGTGAGGAGGAGGAGATCTACCAGGCGGCCAGAGACCTGGAGCTGCGAATGCAGGTAGTCAGGGGGTGTCTATGTCCTGGAGAGTGAAGGGGGTGTCTACATGTTGGGAGGAGCTGGGTGTGTCCAAATGATAGGATGTGTCTAAATACTGGGAGACAGCTGGGTGGTGTGTAAATGTTGGGGAATGACTAAATGCTGAGTTGAGTCTAACTACTGGGTTATTTCTAAATGCAGAGTTGTTTCTAAATCTTGGGTTGTGTCTAATAGCTGGATTACATCTAAATGTTGGGTTGTTTGTAAATGCTGCTTTCTGACATCATGCGGTGCTTTGCAGGCCTTCATCCAGCGTGTGGAGCAGAGGAAGCTGCTGCTGGACCTCGCCGTGTCCTTCTACACTCACACTAAGGAGGTAACATTCCTAGAAACACCGACTCATCATTTCTAAACGTGAAAGCGCATAATCAAAACAAATCTGTAAAAAGAAAAATCAAATGCATCTTAAAGTCGATTGAGATTTTCAAACATTTAAGTTCAGAAAGGCGATGAGTGAATGAACGAAAACGACCTGCTCTCATCTTCTTCTGCTCCTCAGCTGTCGGTGTGGATGGAGGGCCTCCAGAAGCAGCTGACCTCTGACCTCTTGGTGTGTCCAGACACGGTGGAGGCGCTGCAGGCTCTGATCAGCCAGCAGCAGCAGCAGCAAGCCAACACACAGGTACGGCGTGGCCTCAACCCCAGCGTCTCCTTAACAACCTAACACTCCCTGACCTTTGACCCCTCGCCCCGCACTAACACTCTAACCCTGACCCGCAGGAAGCTGCGATGAGTGTCATCCGGGAAGGAGAAGACCTCATCCTGCAACTCAGGTGATTCATGGCATCAATGGCTGACACAGAATCTAGAGATAATCTTTATAGATTATTATTAAAACATTGATTGGCTGATTGATTAATTGAGTGGTTAAGATTTTATCAGGAATGTGATGAGAAGATGCCATGTGTTGTCTAGATACACTAGCTGCGCTTCTACTGACTGTAAAACTGCACAAATTGACATTATGAAATGAATCCCTTAATTTCAAAAAACCTCAAATGTTTTAATAAAAGGTTTTTGCGTTTGTGTATTTTATAAAAACTGCAATAGAAACACTTTTCTATTTGCAATACCAGCTGGGTCCACTAGAGGCCTCCAAACATTACGTTAAATTCATATTTCTCATGGTCGCTGCCGTGATTTTAATGACTAATAATTGCGTTTTTTATTTAATAAAAATTATGAAATTGTATTTCTGTGACATTTGCAACGGAAACACATCTATTGTATCAAAAGAATAGAAAAAAATAAAGCCTTTTTTGACGTTAAATTAGACTAAAAGTTTCATGTTTTATTTCAGCTAGGAATTATTCAAACACTTAAAATTTAGACGCAATGTAGGTGATTAAAAAAATGTTTTAATTTATTCAGACAATGAACAACAACAAAAAAACTGTAAAATCTGTTTAATTGATTTTACAAACCAAAGTGACAGTTTTGTTTCAATAATAGCGAAATTTAGCTTAACAATGTTTTTGTTTGTTGGTTTGTATGTTTTATAAATTTAAATGCAGAAAACATCATCAGGTGGTAATTTCAATTTTAATTAGAAATTCTGGTGCCATGTTTTATACATTAAGTGATGCAGATGCTGTTTGGGATTTTCTTTAATATTATTAAGAATTTGGTTGTGAAAGACTCAATTTTGTTGAAGGAATTGAAAATGATTTTGTGCATCAGATGAATAAATGTTTTCAGGTTTTTTTAAACTATGGGATTTTGTTTTAATTTCTGTCTTTGCTTGAATTATTTAACCTTTTTCTGTGCAGATGTTTTTCACAAGCATGCATATTTAACTGTTCTGTTTTCTTGGTTATAAATGTGTTGGATTTTAATTTGATGTATTCTGTATTTTTGTGTTTGCATCTCACAATGACTTCTGTGTTTGTAGAATTTTTGTTTTGCATAATTTTGTAAAGTTATGTTTCCTTCCAGGTTTGATACTCTTGGTGGTATTTTTTCAGAGGAATTGGTTTAGTTTCCTTTCTGCTGTATATACTAAGAGGTGCGCTCGTTTTAGGCCCCAGGGCAGCTCGGTGGCCCATGTGGAGTCGGTGTTGCAGCAGTTGGAGGAGTCACATGCTCAACTGGAGGAACTTTTCCACCAGAAGAAGATCAGACTGGATATTTTCCTGCAGTTCCGCATACTGCAGCAGTGCACCCTGGAGGTAGCGCCTGGTTCTACACTTTCCGACCAACTGAAACCTTTTCCTGCTGTAATATTCCTGATTCTTTAACATCATCTGATCTTCAGGTTACTGGGGAAATGGATGCCTGGAAACAGGACCTCCAAAAGCAGTCCCAGGACTTTTCCTCTGAGAAGCTAACGTCTCCACGACTAGCTGATGCTAACCCGGAGCAGCTAGCCCAGGACAAGCTAGCCCTGGGCCAGTCTCGCCTGGCAGAGGCCACACCTGAGGCGTTGACCTTGGCTCAACAGCGTATCCACAGGTAGACTAAGCAGATTGGCATCATCTTGCTGAATTATGGTAAATATTATTTTTTATCAGGCTTTAATTTATCATCTGCTCTGCAGGCACATGGAGCGAAGGCTGGCGATGAACAATATGATCTATGAGGTGATCCAGCAAGGTCATGACCTTCAGCAGTACATCACAGAGGTCCAGGCATCGGGTAGGTTACAGTTTTTACTTCAAAATGAGAAAAGAGTTAAAACCTACTGTCATCTGCATACAAAAAAAACATAATGACAGAGCCTTGAGGTACACCATAACAACAGACAGGGTTCAGATAAACAGGTCGATCATTAGAATACTCCAAGTCTTCACTAAAACTGAGATTTAGGCATTTCTAAACTGCCTTGTTTTAATATGAGTTCCAGAACCATGTTTAGTCCGACTCCAGTCCATTTTCCTAGTTACTCCAGTCCATTTGGTGAGGTGTGAGTCCAGAACTGAACTCTGGTCCACCTACAAACCTCGGTCTGGGTTCAGGTGAATTAAAATCTGATTTGGTTCAAATGTATATGGAAACGTAAAGCGGACCGGAGGCCGCTCCAAAGGCAGGAAGTGGACTACAGCTCAGGGCATTCTGGGTAAATACAACTAAAACAAATGTGTTAGCTTAGCGCTAGCGGCAGAAATAACTCGTGGTCTTTAGCCAAAGACTAAAGAAAAATCCTCCAACCGCTAAAATCTGACGCCTCTCCATTCTAGTTTTCATTTGGTGAAGTAGGAAGATATGCACAGTTTCTTCTTCAGTGGTTCTTATTGCAGTGCCCCCACAGGTGAGGAGGGGAACAAGTTTTTTAATTAGTTTAGATTGTTTGACTCAGAGCAGAAATAAAGAAAATAAATGTTGCAATTCTGGTTCCCAGTCCAACCGAATATAGCGGACTGAGGTGTAAAACATACTGAGTGATTCTGGATTTGGTATCAAATGTTTTTAGCTCCATCGGTGCGTTAGTGTTTGTAGGACGTGTAATGACGGAACCAGGTAAGAGGAACAAATTGATCTGTGCTGGGGATCAATAAGAGCCGTAACCAGGTTCAGATCCCCTGATTTCAGAAAACACTGACACTTCTTGGAGCTTCTAAGGTCCAACGGTCCAGTGATGCGAGACAAAAAGGTCCAACAGAACGTCGGCCATCTTGAATTCAAAGCCTTTCTATTATTAGTGGTTCAATGTGAACAGAATAAAATCCTAGAGAGCCACAAGAATCTGTCAGCAGATTTTCCCCAGCAGCGACCAGCCCAGCATCACACTGATGTCAGGGGTGGAGAGGGGGGAAAGGGGGACGGGTTGCTATGGAAACTGCTCTCTGAAGCACACAGCTGATCTCCATGGAAACCAGCGTATTGAATTCGCCATGGAGACACACACATCAGTGTGTGCATGCACAATGAGGCAGCTGGTGTGTGTGTGTGGTTTCTAAGGTGCGGCGTCTGTTGCAGGTATGGAGCTGTCCGAGGCGGAGGGAGGTCTGACGGCGCAGGTGGAGGAGCTGCAGCGCCTCCTGCAGGACAAACAGAAGGAACTGCAGCAGATCGCAGACCACACACACACATACCTGGAGCAGAACCTGCAGCTCAGACACCTGCAGAGCCAGGTCAAACAGGTAACACACACTCATCCCTCTGCACACACACACTCAGACTTCCTGCTGCCTACCTGTGTGTGTGTGTGTGTGTGTGTGTGTGTGTGTGTGTGTGTGTGTGTGCCTCTCAGGTGCTGGGCTGGATCTCTGAGGGGGAGATGAAGCTGTCCTCCTGCATGCTGAACTCCAGCTGTCTGTCTGAAGCCGAGCAGCTGCAGCGGGAACATGAGCGCCTCCAACAGACCATCGAGGTTACTGCAGACACACGACCAGAAATAAACATTTAATCCTAAAGTCTGTCACAATAAATAATCAATTAACTGCATGATCAATTATAAATTCCGACATCATTGTTTTGGTTGTCATGTTTTAATTTGGATAAATTAAAACATTTTCCAGCTCCAGTGTTAAAGCTGTAAGAGTTTTATACAAAATTAGAGTTTTTGTTTTCTATTATGTATTATTATTATTTAAAATGACGTCAAAACAATATTATTGTTTATTAAAATAATAATTATTGTGACAGCATGCTTTACATTTTATATAAAAAAACAGCAGAAAATTGACTTTTCAGATTGTTTTTCTAGATGAATAAAAGCAAAAAGCACGTTAAGGAAACTGGAGGACTCACGTTGTGTTGCAGGCTCTGCTGCATGCAGACTCCCTGCAGAGAACCCACCAGGTGGCGCTGGCTCTGCAGCAGCGAGCAGAGCTGCTCGTCAGGTATGACGCATAACTTCCTCCATGAACGCTGGACGGAGCCGCTCACCAAGACGTCTCTGCTAATGCACAGGTCAGGTCATTATGACCCGGACGCAGTGAGGGCCTGCGCCCAGACGGTGGCGCTGCACTGGCAGACGCTGATGCTGAGGATCGAAGACAGACTGAAGCTGGTCAACGCGTCCGCCGCTTTCTACCGGACGTCCCAGCAGGTAAACGCACCGCCTCTTCCACTGCAGTTCCACGTTTAACCACTGGGGGAGCGTCATGTTCATCACTGTGCCGACTGACCAGGTGTGTGGCGTCCTGGAGAGTCTGGAGCAGGAGTACCGCAGGGAGGAGGACTGGTGCGCAGGAGGAGAGCGGCAGCCGGAGCAGCTGCTGCCGCTCATCAGCAAACACATGGAGCAGAAGGAGGCCTTCCTGAAGGTAACAAGAAATATGTTCAGATCCCTTTAGAAACGATAAGATAGATTTAAAATGCAATATTTACTTTGGATCGGCTTCAATTCTGTGTTTGTTCCTCCTGGTTTCATGTTTTCTGGAAACAACCTGTACCAGATCTGTTTCTTCTGCGACAGGCGTGTACGCTGGCCAGACGCAACGCTGAGGTTTTCCTCAAGTACATCCATCGAAACAGCGTCACCATGGCCAACATCTCTGGCCACAACGTCACCGTCTCCGCAGTGACGGGGGTCACCGAGGTCACCGGGCACTCCAGAGTGCCGGAGCAGCAAGTGAAAGGTTCACAGAAACAAAATCAATCTACATATTGTCAAAATAAAAAGAGTAACCAGGACAGAGCCCAGAGGGACGCCACAGATAACTGGCTGCTATATTTAGGGATTTTGGAGGTAGTTTAGCTGATAGAGATCTTCTTTGTGCTCAGGAATCCTCAGCGAGCTTCTCCAGAGAGAAAACAGAGTTCTTCATTTCTGGACGCTGAAGAAACGCAGACTGGACCAGTGCCAGCAGTACCTGATGTTCCAGAACCACGCCCAGCAGGTAAACCCAGAAACAAATCATCCCTCTGATGTCTCTGAAATAATGTACGCTGCTGCTTTCCCTCAGTTTATGTAAATATTGTGCTTAGAAATCATTACAATATTTTTCATATTGCATTAAAAAAGCTGGAATAATAATAAAACAAGAGAAACAGAAAATGAGCCTTTTTTAGCCCAACAAACAAAGACAGTTGTAACTTTCGATAAGCCTCTAAATTTCAGTCTGTTCACTTCCAGGCTCTTGAATGGCTGCAGCAGTCAGGTGACCATTACCTGGCCACGCACATGTCGCCGGGGGCAACGGTGGCTGAAACCCAGGAGCTGCTGAACCAGCACAGAGAGTTCTGCATTTCTGCAAAGGTTGTTCCAGAAACGACTTTCAACTAAGTTGATCTGAAAATCTGACAGCGTACTGAGGCCAATGCAGCTTTAAAAAAAACGTTTTAAAAAAGGGAGTAAATTTACACCAACTAACTAAAATTTATAAATCAATCTTTTATAGAAAAACTTGGAAATTTCAGAGATTTTTCTTGCTAATTTTTCACTTTAAGAGCTCAGTGTTTTTGTAGAAAATTTCTGAGCTTAATTTAAGAAAAAACCTGAATTTTTTCTTACTAATGTGAAACTTTGAGCTCATATATATA